>CAIGRH010158125.1:0-14889 GCA_903798295.1 Fraxinus nigra | reverse complement strand
AGAAAGTGAGTCTTCTTTATGGCACAGACGATTTGGTCATGCTAGCCATACTTCACTTAGGCAAATGTATGACTTTAATCATGTTGAAAACATGCATAAAATCATTGATGATGCCTGTATTTGTAATGTCTGTCAACTTGGAAAGCAAACGAGATTGTCATTCCATAAGAACCAGTCAAGAAGGATTGTCAATAAGCTTGAGTTAGTGCACTCAGATGTCCGTGGTCCAATGAAAATCACAACACCGAATGGCAACATATACTTTATGCTCTTCATTGATGATTTACAGAATATGTTGGTTTTATTTCTTTAAAGCTAAATCAGAAGTTGCAGTTGTGTTTCAAGCATTCAAGAAAATGGAGGAGAATAAAAGTGGTTGCAAAATAAAGACAATCAGAACTGATAATGGAACTGAGTATAGCTGTGGACAATTTGACAAATTCTGTAAAGCTGAAGGTGTTAAACATCAACTAACCATTCCATATTCTCCTCAACAGAGTAGAGTCGGTGAGAGGAAAAATAGGACTGTGATGGAAATGGCTAGGTGTTTGTTGATTGAGAAAAAGGTTCCCAAGGAGTTCTGAGCTGAGGCAGTTAACACTGCTATTTATCTTCTCAACCGTTTGCCAACAAAAACATTAGAGAAGAAGACTCCATATGAGGCCTATTATGATGTCAAACTAGATATCTTACACTTGAAGGTACTTGAGAGTGTTTGTTACACTCATTACTCATATTCCTGATGCAAAGATAGATAAGCTAAGTGAAAAGGCTAAAGTTGGGATACTAGTTAGATATTACAACAATGTCGAGGAATATAGGGTGTTCAATCCTCAGTCAAAAAAGGTAATATCCAGCAGGGATCTTAAAGTGGATGAAAATGTAATATAGAGTTGGGAAGATAGTGCACTTGTCAAAGCAAAAACAAAAAATCTGATTCCTCAGAATAGAGATGAAGAAATCAGTAAAGATGAGGTGGAATCTGATGATCATTCAGACACAGACAATGGCAGAGTAAAGATGATGCCTTTAGTAGACATTTATGCAAGGTGTAATGCTACAATTGTAGAGCCTGCAAAGCTTTGTTGAAGCAGCTAAGTCATCTGATTAGATGGCTGCAATGGAGAAAGAGATCAAAGTGATAAAAAAGAATGACACTTGGGAATTGACCGAGTGACCACTGAATAAGCAAATGATTGGGGTTAAATGGGTGTATAAAACGAAGTTAAACCCTGATGGATCTATCAACAAGCTGAAATCAAGGCTAGTTGTCAAGGGTTATACTNTGTAATGCTACAATTGTAGAGCCTGCAAAGCTTTGTTGAAGCAGCTAAGTCATCTGATTAGATGGCTGCAATGGAGAAAGAGATCAAAGTGATAAAAAAGAATGACACTTGGGAATTGACCGAGTGACCACTGAATAAGCAAATGATTGGGGTTAAATGGGTGTATAAAACGAAGTTAAACCCTGATGGATCTATCAACAAGCTGAAATCAAGGCTAGTTGTCAAGGGTTATACTAAGAAGTATAGATTGGATTTCATAGATACCTTTGCACCAGTTGCAAGGTATGAAATAATAAGATTGCTAATGGTTATGGCATCTCAAAAAGGTTGGAAGATTTTTCAGTTAGATGTGAAATCATCATTCTTAAATGGCTACTTAAATGAAGAAATCTTCATTGAACAGCCTAAAAGTTTCATGGTTGATGGAATGGAGGATAAAGTCTATCTTCTAAAGAAAGCATTATATAGATTAAGGCAGGCTCCAAGAGCTTGGTACAGCAGAATCGATGAACATCTAGCTTACCTTGGTTTTATTAAAAGCTTGAATGAACAAACTTTGTATGTGATGGATAAAAATGATCTAGTTATCATTTCCTTTTGTGTGGATGATCTGTTAATCACATTCAACAACTATGCATCAATTGAAGGTGTGATGAATGATCTAAAGAAGGCATTTGAAATGACAGACTTAGGGAAAATGTAATACTTTCTTGGCATGGAAATTAGTCAGTCCGATCTGGGGATTTTCATATGCTAAAAGAAATATTTTAAAGAGATACTGAAGAAGTTTAGCATGGAAAATTGCAAGCCTATAGCCACCCCTATAATTCAGAATGCAAAATTGCTGAAGGATGATGATGCCAAGAAGATAGATACAAAAGTCTATAGAAGTATTGTTGGATGTCTATTCTATCTTACTGCAACTAGACCTGATGTTACATATGTTGCAAATATTCTATCCATGTTCAAAGAAGAGCCAAGTGAATTACATTTTCAAGTAGCCAAGAGAGTTCTAAGATACATCAAGGGAACATAGGACTTGGGAATCTGGTTTAAAAGGTCTGAAAATTGGAAGTTAATTAGCTTCACAGATAGTGACTGGGCAGGGTGTCCCGAGGATATAAAGAGCACACCTGGATATATATTCTACATGGGATCAAGTATCATTTGCTGGAATTCGATGAAGCAATAGGCAATGGCTCAATCAACAGCTGAAGTTGAATACATTGCTGCATCAGAGGCCTCCAATCAAGTTGTTTGGCTAAGGAAAGTGCTGGAAGATTTAAAGCATAAAGAAGATGAAGCTACTATCATTTATTGTGACAATTAGTCTACAACAACAATGGTTAGGAATCCTGTGTTTCATGGAAGAACAAAACATATTAAGATTAAGTATCATTCAATCAGAGAGGTGTAAGAAAAGAATGAGACTGAACTGTTGAATTGCAGATCATATGAACAACTTGCGGATATATTAACAAGGAACACTAAGAGATTGCCTTGGTGTTTCTAGCAAAAATTTCAAGGAGGAATGTCGAGTGTAGCATGACATTTTTGCTATCACATAAGTTTGGTTTTGTAATCATCATTTCCTGTTTTTCAAGTACATGGTTGGTAGTATTTTATTTTTTAATTTTTTTGAATTGTAGGTTAAGTATGGTCTTGTGAAAAATCTGCCATATGTAAGGTAGCTAGGTTGGTGAAGTATGGAAGTTCATTTTGTACTCAAAACGTTTGTACGAATTATATATATGAATGGAAAGAACCAGCCGATAAGATATATACAATCCGGTAAGAACTTCATTTTGGTTATTTTTTCATTCTCTTTGTATTTTTTCATATACTTTCACTTTCACTGTTCAACTCTCCTAGTATCTTCATACTTTTCTTCTGCCAACATGTCTTTCCAAAGTGATTCTTGAAATATTCCTTAGGAATCTGAGATAGAAAGTAACTCGGGAATTCGTTTCATGGCAGGTCCTCTTCTTCAAATGGATCTCAGCATCTTGCAGCATAGTCGCATCTATCGATGAATCCTTCATCTTTTGGGGCTATACCAAAACTTGTTGACCAGAGTTGTAGTTTCCTACCTAGGGCTGATGAGGCTCAGGAAGCTTTGATGGCTAGTGATAGGGAGACTCTCGAAGTCTCTAAGGTATTTTCAAATATTATTGAGAAAGATTTGGATAACATTAGGGGCCACTTTGGTATACGTGATGATATAGAATTGATCTGTCATGTGTAGTTTCAAACTATAGTTCGTCTCTTACGATTGTATCACTATTCGTAAGTGTTTAATGAGTATGAGGCTTAGACTTCCTTTTCACCATTTCTTTCGCATCATCCTTTTCTCCTTTAGCATTGCCCCTATGCAACTTACCTTGAATGGATGGGGCTATATTGCTAGGTCATCTTTATTATGTAATATTGTGGGTGTGATGGGAGAACTTCCTTCAGATGTTTTCCTTTCCATTTTCCAATTTGTTGAAGGTAGGGAATATTGCGCACCCACAAAAGGAATATTATTATTTTACTCCTCGCTCCCTCGAAATATACCCAAAGCTCATTACCGCTCCTAATAAAGTACATGATTAGAAGGAAAGGCTTTTCTTTGCTTGTGATAACTCGAGGCTACAACTCAATGACTCTCACCCTGTAGTGGTTGTGCCTCATTTTTATGGTAATTCAAGTAAGCATTTAGCCTTATTATTATTATTATTATTATTATTATTATTAAATTGATTAATTACTTTCGCATAGAAAAATTGTTCGCTCTCCTTCGAGGTCAAGCTCTTAAAGATCTCCGCATTTTGGGGACACCTATTCACAATTTGAGCTCTGAGTTCCATGAAGCTAAGTCTGCTTAGCTCGTCTAATCCAACATTTCTTGATTCCGACATTCAAATTACTCTAGGCAAGTCAATGCCTTTGTTTCCATTCTTTCATCGTTCCCTCTTATTTTTCTGAAAAATACTTAAGTTGTCTGTTTCTTTTGTAGTGCGAACTGACTTGGGTACCACATCTGCGGTGGCCTATAAGCACCGAAAGTCTGATGTTCCTCCTTCTAAAAGATAGACCAACAAGGGCTACAGGAGCTCTAAAGAAGTATCTCCACGTGCGGTTGAGGTTTCGTCCAAGCAACCCCTGTCACAGGCTTCTACCATTAAAATTTCAGGACTTTTGCCTACAGAATCTACACCTCCCTCTTCTCCAAGTCCAATTAGGGATCCTTGAAAAAGGAAAGCCCCATGTGGGTTTGTGCCTATTCCCGATCCCAAAGGCTCCTATTCATCCCGAGGTCTTATCCCACTTTTAAAGTCTTTATTCCTTCCTCATCGCGAAGGTACATTAGATGTGGGTGGGTTGTCAACATTTCCACCCCTTGTGTCCCATAAAGCGAAGACTGTTGTCTCCTATTTTAGCACATCTTGGAAGAAGCTGGCAGAAGAACTTTCTCCAGTAAGAGGGGAAAATGATTAAGTCTACCTTCAGCGATCTGCAGTCTAATCCCAAGACTTAAAGGTTGGTGGCTTGGAGAAGAATGTTAGCTTCTTAGTGAAAATGTGTGACTTTCTACAAAGAAAATTGAATGAGGTTGATGGTGAAAGGAACAAGTACAATAAGATGAATAAGGGTGCTGAAGATTTTACAGTGAAGAAGGCTTCATTGGTAGCTGATACTAGAAAGATCTCATCAGTTTTAAATTTGGCGTACGAGAAGAACGCAGCCTATATTATTAGGATTGAGTGTGACACTTCGAATCTTAAAGAAGAGTTCCAAATAATTAAGTCCGAGCATGAAGTTTCTCTTAAGAAACTAAACAGTACAAGGAGTGAGATAGGTGTTCTTCGCAATAGTTGAGAAATACTAAGGCAGAACTAGTTGTTGATGAGTCTTAGCCTATCTGGAGCAACTGCTCGCGAGGCAAAATTGGTTGAGGATACTATGTAGGATAGGGGGAAACAAAAGTGCTCGACATTATCAAAAAATTCACCTCGAATGGAATCTAGACATGTTGGAAGCTCATGAAGACGATGTCGAGGACACTCTTTCTTTCAAAGTTCGTCATTTGGCCACGGGGGCTTTAAACAATCCATTTATCCTGTCTTTCTCAACCTGATTCTGCAGTTATCCTCTAGTAAGAATATGGCTATTCACGAGCCTTTTGACACTTCGATTCCTACTTCTTCAAAGGCGAGGTACCCTTAGGGGACAAATTGCAAGTTAACCAGGAGAATCCCTCTTTTGAGAATCTTTGGTCCTTGGTTAATTTGGATAACTTATTTTAGGTCTCATTATGATAGCACAATTTATTCCCTATTCATATAAAACTGTTTTTTACTTGAAGATTTTATTGATAAAGTACTATTATTTTATGTTTTACGAATTTGTTCATTTATTACTCTTTGCACTTGCGTTGTTTCTCATTCGTTATTTTAGATATGCTTTGTGTGGATGCATTTATAATTATAATGAGTTTTTATCAGCATCAGAATCTATCATTCGTCTATGGATTTCTTATTTCAACAATACAGTTTCCAAGTGAAACTTTTATTAAATCATCATAACAAGATTTGGGGGTACGGATTACTATTCCTTCCTGGGCCATAGCTTTTTCATACATATGTACTTCATACGGTATTACAATTATATCATGACATTTAAAGGTGAATGGACATGGCCTCGTCCCCTTTTGATAATAACCTCATTTGGGGTGGAAATTAGTATTCATATGTCTTTGGCCGAATAGACCTCGCCTTTAATTGGAATTTTCTTGGCAGAGTAAAACTCGCTTTTGCCCATCTGTGGCATGATTGTCATTTTTCAGCGAGATTGGCCTCGCCTTCTACTATTAATCATTCTTTCTATGACCTTGTAATAGGTGTAATATTTTTTATTTACTTCCATCGCTCATATTTCCTCTAGTACTTGCTAAGTTTTCTTTACTAGCGGGTAGGTTTTTCACCTCTCCCATCACAACATCAAATGCTTGCTTTCCTAAACAAGGATTTTCGAGTATGCATTTCTCTCTCTTTTTTCTACCTTTTCACTAGGATAATTTGTTCCTTAGGAACCAAATTCTTTATGCTGGCAACATCATTCATGATGTTCCAATTTACATGTCCTAGGTCTAGGCCCTACATCGGATCAATTTTAGAAGGAATATTAGAGAAATATGTTAGTGAAATGTGGCTAAGGCCATCATTTATTCTTTTGGCTCATGTAATGTTGGAAGATATTTGGTTCCCTGCATAATTACCAAAAATAATTGAAAGCATTGCAATTTTTAGAATTATTTCAGATCCAGAAATCTTTAAGTAGGTATTCCCTAGATACCTGGGAGTGTGCATCGGCACATTTTCCATTCCTTTTCCTGTATACAGGGTTTTAGACTATGATATTAATTTATCTCCATACCATGGAGGTAGTGAGTTTGCAGTATTGATCAACGTGTGAGATGACCTCATGTACCTTATCGAATGTGTGGGCGGCCTTCTCATGCAATAGTCACATTTCTTTGCTTAGTCCAATTCTTGGCCCTTTTTAGCTTCATAGCATTCATCTATATCATGACTATTGGTGCAATAAATTTTGTAAAAGTTTAGTTTGTGCCCTCGGGAGGTAGATAAGCTCTGCCTATATCTTGTGAGAAGGGTCTGGTGAAAGCACGCATCATGTCCTTGGACTCCTTTGAGCTATAACATTGTAATCTAGACAATCCATACTCAAACGTCTGCACTTCTCATCTAGTCTCTTCAACGGGATTTTTCTTTATCGCTCTCTAAGTTTGCATCCTCATTTGATTCTCCAAAACATCTTTTACTTGGATCTCATTAAATATAAGGTCTATTAATTGGGAAAAAGAGAACGGATACATTTTACAAGCCCCTTTCTAGAAGAAGGTGCCCGATAATAGGCGATTCTATAGAGCACTTTTTGCTTTCCTCATCTAGCGTAATCTAACTACCATTCTTTTCATTTTAAATCGTGTAAAATAACTTCTAAGGGATTTTCCTTCCCTTTGTTTGATGCTACTTAACCTCATAATTGATTGTATTATTCTGGGATTTGTTTGCTGATGAGAAAGCCAACGGTTGGCCTTCTGCCCTTTTATGCAAATGAATATTATAGGAACTGTTATAGTTCCAAATTTTTTTATTCTTCTATTGGTTACGCCTCGAGTCATCAGAGTTTTTCTGGTTCACCACTCCGTTTTCCAATTTTTTTCGCTTTCTTGCCGAAATAACACTATAAGCTTGTGACGCCCTACCAATCATTACTTCATTTGGAGAAAAATTTAGCATTAGTCGCTAGTTTTCTCCAATTTTCCTTTTGTTTCCAGTTCGTCTTTGGATTCTCATACTTTGCACGTAGATATATGGTTTCCATTGTCAGTGTCTTTAATGTTTTTGCTATTCATGGACCGAGCTCTGCTACTGCGCTCATTTTCTTTGAGGATGGTATAGACGAGGAAAATATCAACTTGAGATCCTGCCTTCATTTTCTCCCGTTTCCTCTTATGATTTATGTCTGATAAGTGTATTTTATACACTTATTCGAGCTCTAAAATATTGACATTTTTAATTCTTTTAATGGAATTATACCCTAATTTGTTATATAATGTGTTATTATGTGAAACTCAATGAATAGAAGTGAAATTGAAAGAAAGAAGCGAAAATGGCAAGATCTAAAATTTGGGGACTAAAGTGCAAATACTCAAAAGTTGTGTCGGAGCTCACGATGAAGATTCGAGAATGCTAGGGTCAATTGGATACAATTAAAAGTCAAAATGAGTGAAAATATGGCCAAAATATTTTCACAAATCAATTTTCAACCGTACACGGATGTCCAGATTTTTAATTGGAGATTGAGACCCATTGTTTTGCTTCGTAAATGTTCGAATTGGAAAATATCTATTTCTATTAAATGTTGTAGAATTCATTTTAAATCGTCTTAATCGGATATCGAAAGAAAACGTTATGAAAACAATATCGAAACATGCGCAAATTTTGGACAACAACTAAACGCCTAGGCATTGTAATCCAAAGAGCCCATGCACCATGAAGAGAGAACAGAAACAGAAACGCAGTGCCCAGGCATTGCATTTATAGCTCCTAGGCACTACACATGAAGGGAACGCGTCGCCTTGGAGCTGCCTCCTAGCGCTTAAGCGCTACATCGCAAATTTTAGGGTTATGTTGTTTTGGGCCACGTCAAGTCCAAAAAAACTCCAAATTTGGGAAGAACGTGCAGGGAAATATAAATAGAAGAAATCATGCACTTTTATAGAGTCTACACATTGAGAAAACAAATATACAACTAGCGATTAAGAGCACAATTCAAATAAGGAAAACATCAAGGAATTCAAACTTTAAAACATTAATTGAAAGAAGAAGAAGATCTTGGTGCAAGCTTTATTTCTTTGTCACATCTATATCAAAATCCGATGATGTATTCAATAAAAAAATTTAGGTTATCTTTTTCATTTATTATGAATACCTAAATTTTAAATTAGGGCAAACAATATAATCTACTTGAAAAATTTGTGTTTTATTCAAGATTCTTGGTATCTTCTCGTTCATTTGTTGGTTTTACTATAATTTTAATGCATTAAATTACTTAATCACTAATTTGATGACTTTGTAACTCTTTTACAAATCGAGAGGTGAGTTTGAGTTTTAGGCCATATAGTAAAATTCGGTTATTTAGTATAATGTGTAGAGATATCTATGCTAAATATTGCGATCATACATGAATTCTTAGAAATAATATTTAGTTTAACTAAGGTAGATTCACATAGAGATATGAGTTTTAAATAGTTACATAAGCTCAATGATAACTCGAGAGGGGTAAATTGAATACCATAGAAGAATTCAATCAAACACTATATTAGGCTCTTGAATTTTGAATAAGGACTTAAAGGTGATCAATAGGTGAAATTGTCCGTCCTTAATTTCCATCCATTATCTGAAATCTCAACCAATCTCTGTGTGCATTTTAATTAAGTTAAACTGTTTAAATTAAAAAATCACATCAACGCATAAATCTTTATTTACTTCCATCAAATATGAGTTAGAAAATCTAATTAAGGTCTAAAGTATAGTACTTGTGGGAACGATAATCCGGACTCAAAGATCCTCTATATTACTTCTTACGATATCATACACTTGCGATAGGAAGAACACAACAAGTTTTTGGCGACGTTGTTGGGGACTACATGCTGTTAGTATTAGCTTATTTTGTTTTTAACTATTATTTGACTTGTTTATTTTATTTTATTTATAGAAAAATGTGTTCGTTGTATACTCCGTACCCAAGGCAACGATTTTGAACCGTTTGACTCAGAAATAGAATGTACTTTCAGACGAATACACAAGGAATACAAACAAAAATAGCAATATCAAATAGCTGACGATCAAAATATTTCCATTCCTATTCAGCCAATTGGACAGTGGTCGCAAGGGTAGTGGCGCCACTGGATTAGCAGCAAGAACGAGGGGAAATAAATGAAGGAGACTTGCCAATTTCAATGTTCTTGGCGCCCATAGTCGCGCCTATGTGTTCCAGTATTGTGTATCCAGATTTTGGGGTAAATAATTTTTAGATAATGGAAGATTGGATCAATTTGATGAGCAACACTTTTCAATTCTATGGGATACCTCATAAAAATTCGAACACACATGTCTCTAGATTTCTCAGAAATTGTCAGAACTTCGATGCTTTGAGAGTTAATGAAGACGATATTAAGTTGCGACTATTTCCTTACACACTGAGAGATGCTTTATTGGAGAGTGATTAGATACTGAACCTCATAGAAGCATTACTACATGGAAAGAATTTTTCAATGTTCTTGGCGCCCATAGCCGCGCCTATGTGTTCCAGTATTGTGTATCCAGATTTTGGGGTAAATAATTTTTAGATAATGGAAGATTGGATCAATTTGATGAGCAACACTTTTCAATTTTATGGGATACCTCATAAAAATTCGAACACACATGTCTCTAGATTTCTCAGAAATTGTCAGAACTTCGATGCTCTGAGAGTTAATGAAGACGATATTAAGTTGCGACTATTTCCTTACACACTGAGAGATGCTTTATTGGAGAGTGATTAGATACTGAACCTCATAGAAGCATTACTACATGGAAAGAATTAACTAGAAAATTTTGCAACAAGTTTTTCCCACCGACGAAAATAGCTAAAATTAGATTGAAAATTCAAACTTTCCAACAGAAAAATGGAGAGAGTTATCACGAGGCATGGAACATATTTAAAGAGCTGATGCAAAAGTGTCCAAATCATAGAATCACAATAGGTAATCAAGTGCAGTACTTCTACGTCAGACTCTCACAACTATCGAAAACTCAGGTGGAGTTTATATAATTTTTAACAATATTGGTTATTCGTCATTTTTACAGGACACAAGGAGTCTATACATGGTCTATACTTCTTTCCTCCATCATCTTCAGATTCCCATCTACATTGGTCAGGGAAGTATCCCTAGCCCCTTGTTCTATATCTTTTGTGAAATTGTCCTTAGTGTTATGTGTTGTTAAGTTGCACTTTGTCATTCTTTAAACATTGAGAACAACATTCCGTATAAGTTTGGGGTGGGAATATTTCATTCATCATGTTACTCCAAGTTCTATTTTTTTTGTGTGACTATGTGAAAAAAAAAAAAAAAATTAGTCTTTTCTGCACTTTTCCATTAGTTATTTTCAGTTTTTAGTATTTATTTTCTAGCATTAATTTAGAATTTTGTGTGCTTGTGTGGGTTGATAACTTTGCCGACCATGATGCCAATGTTGGACTATATATGAACTGTAAATGATAAAAATAGTACATTATTAGATTAATCAAATCTTGTGAATGCTAAACTTGACATTCTTTACTGCACCGTACTTATGTTGACATATTTGGTTTAATAATGCATTATTCGATTAATCAAATCTTGTGAATGCTAAACTTGACATTCTTTATTACACAATACTCATGTTGACATATTTGGTTGGTGATTTGGTTCATTACTTCGAAATAGTTGAACATAGTGAGTAAACCCGAATGACCTTTTTTGTACTAAATCATGGCTAATTTTTAGAATAGTTTGGAGGTGGTTGAATTGTTGCAAGGGAACATTGAGATGAGTAAGGATTTCATACATGATATTATGTTGTGTGGATTATCTTAAACCAATAAGATAAAGATGAGGTAAAAGTTTTAAGTTAGGAGTTAGTTTTAGAAACTAAATGTCTAAAAGAAAATGGACATTGCACAAATTTTGAGTAAATAAAAACGTCTTTTTGAACCTGTATAACTCGAGTGATTAAGCCTGCAAGGGTTCAAAACCAGGTGCCCTATAATCATCTGACTTGGGAGTCATCGACCTAAATCTCGTTACAAGGGTTATATAGAAAGTAAATGAGAAGACAATACAAAAAAATATAAATAAAATACATACATATATGTATGAATTGTATTGATTTAGCCCAGATATTCGGTCAATAGAACTATATCTCTAATACGAGGTAAGTAACTTAGTTTAATCTTGTAGGTTGAAGTAATCAAAAATAGGAGAATCTCTACTTGTGAAAGTGTGAACTTGTAATAGTCCGATACATTCGAACCAATAGAGGGTAAGGAATAGATGTAAATGAGTTCAAATTTAGAGCACATCCTGGGATAACTGAGTGAAAAGAATAAGTTTGGGGCGTGTGCATCTCTCGAGCGAAGTAAGGAAATATTTGACTGCTTTGGGTCAAGTGTTGAGCTAGTCATGATCTTAATATGTTAGCATGAGCTTTCACACACATACACGTCAAGTTATACATGTAACATGTGGAGCTTGATTTGGTTTTGGACTGTTGTNCGATACATTCGAACCAATAGAGGGTAAGGAATAGATGTAAATGAGTTCAAATTTAGAGCACATCCTGGGATAACTGAGTGAAAAGAATAAGTTTGGGGCGTGTGCATCTCTCGAGCGAAGTAAGGAAATATTTGACTGCTTTGGGTCAAGTGTTGAGCTAGTCATGATCTTAATATGTTAGCATGAGCTTTCACACACATACACATCAAGTTATACATGTAACATGTGGAGCTTGATTTGGTTTTGGACTGTTGTAGTTGTTCATTTTGTTTAGTACTAAGTTCCAGTCCTGAGACACGACAAGTCATCTAATCATGTTTTATATGGAATTAAATTACAATTTTGTTTGAGGAGAAACAATAGTTCAAGGTTGGGGGAATTGATAAGTGCGTTTTTACATACTTATTATAGGCCACAAACATGGATAATTGTAATAAATATGTGGAATATAGCTTAATTCGACATAATGTATGTTTTGCAAGACAACAATGATGAATATGACAGAAATTAGGAGAAAAATGAAAAAAGGACTAAAATGCAAGAAAACTAAAGTTCGGTGACCAAGATTACCCGGAAGAGGAATTGAAGATGTGAAGATATTGAGGATCAATCATTGGAGAAAAAAGACGTGGAAAAAGAGTTTGAGATAGGCAAGATGAAGTTCAAGGACCAAATTGCTACATTTTGGAAGTTTTTAATACTATGCGGTCGCATAGGTGCCTTTAGCGAGTTCCATGGCCACTTTCATTTGTTCTATACGGTCGTATAGGGATACACTATGCTGTCGTATATAAGGCATTCTTGGGTGAATTTATGGTTTCCTTTTTCGAGTCAACTACCTATGCAAAAAAGATTTTAGTTGCGTATTTAAACCCTAGAGTCGTCCAAAACGTGAGGAGGGGATGGGAGAAGACCTTTGAGAGAAGAAAAGAGGCAAGAACGTGAAGAACAACTCCAAGAACATGAAGATTGAATTGATGATTAATCAAGATGATGTCGTTCTTCATCTATTTTTCTATTTTTCTTCTTTCCACCATGCTAGACAAGATAAATATTGTACTAGGGTTAGATGAACTATGTAATTTGATGTTTTGATATTTAGTTTTATATATATTTGACACTAAAACACATTTTAATTTCCTCCATGATTATAGTGCATGATAATTATGTAAGTTTGGTGATTTATTTCATGCATTCGAGAGAAGGAAAATAAATTTGACATATATAAATCATCATAGGGTCCGATAGGAGATAGAAATATACCGCTATGTCTTATGTAAATCTTTAAGTGTTCATAAAAACTCATGCATTCTTGTATATTTGCATCCACCATAGAAATATATTTGGGTCATATATGAGAATATGTTTAACCTTACTCGAGAGAGACTGTTAAATAATTTAGGAACATTGATTCTTCAAAATTTTCAATCGCGTGTCAAAGTGTAAAACTAGATTTAAAACGATTATTACATAGGGATTATTGATCCTAGTACATTCATCACATATTGGAAAACACTTCAATTCACATACATAGCCAATTTGCATTCAGTTAGTTAATTCTCTTGCATAATTAACATTAATTTAGCTATGATTTCATCAAAACAAACATTCTCATTTTTTATTGTTTCGGTTAAAGTCATGATATTTAGAATTAGAACTAACAAATCCATGTGGGAACGATACTTGAACTCAAAATCCATTTTACTACTTGTTAACAAACCGTACATTGTGGTGATTTTAGAACGAACAAATATTTTCATGAACAAGTTTTTAGCGTCATTGCAGGAGATTTAACTTTAGTTTGATTTTATTTATCTTGACACTAATTCGAACATTAGTTTTATCTTTTCTTATTTTTATTTTAGTTAGTAATTTTTCTTTTAGTAATTTACCTAAGTACCACTTTTAATTCTTTTTCAAGTCTTGTATGCGAATGTTGCTTGACGTTGACTTGATTTCAGTTGATCTAGAAATTGAATGCACATTCCACGTAGGCAAAGAAAAGCAAGAATAGTACAACAAATGGCTAACGCACAAAATGAACAAGTGGTGCAAGTCAATGAAGAGGACATTGTTGATGAGAGAAACATGCTGGTTGGGTACTTTATGACACTGTAAATAATTCAGAGTCAATCCAATATCATCTATCCTCCGTTAGGGCAACCTAACTTTCAATTGAAGACCAACGTCATACATCTATTCCAGAATGGAAATCAGTTTTATGGCAGAGCTGAAGAAAACCGACGTATACATGTCTCTCGATTCTTGGAGATATGTCAACACTTCAGATATCAAATGATCTTGGATGATGCTATCAGACTATGGCTATTCCCATATACGTTAGGTGATAAAGCATTTAAGCGGTTGGATTCTCAACCTATTACCGCATTAGCACCCGGAACAACTTATGATTCAAGATATGCAATCTCTTGGTCGAGTTTTGGGGTCCAAATTGAAGAAGTTGACAAGTCAAAGTACAAGTTTCGTGAAGGGTTTGTGAGCCGAAACGAGTAGGATTCAAGGTTTGGAAGATATTTGGAAAGAAATCAAGTAGCGTAGATGAAAATGTACATAACCTTCAGCTCAGTTGTTGAATTTTCGCCCATGAGTGCATTCTGAAAATGGCACGAAATTTTGTACAAGGTCTCATGGTCGTATGGTACTTTTGGGCTTATAGTTGCATAGAAACATGGTAAAAGGTTGGACGTGGATTTGGCAATTTTTGGCAGTTTCCTA
>CAIGRH010158069.1:0-12355 GCA_903798295.1 Fraxinus nigra | reverse complement strand
AAAAAAAAAAAAAAACATTGCTGTATTATTACATATGCTCTTATCCATGCCATGTTGTATAGTACATTACATGCATGCTACAATGCAATTGTTTCTAGGCAGTGAATGGAAGATTCTTTGCATACAAAATTCCTGGACAACGAGAGGAAAAATCTTGTACGATTCTTTTCTCACCCATTTGTTATTGTATTGACGAGGTGCTATGGGCTTTGAAAGTAAGTGGTGTGACATGGTCCCTGGGCTTGCTGGCTTCATAGATGACTCACTCCCAACATTGTTGTGCAAAATGGGAGCAAGGATGTTAAGGATATGATACATGAGTCTATGATAGAGGGTGCCATGATAAAGTTACAATGCTACCTTTGCAACTTTGTTATCTTAAAATGGAATGAGATGTGGATATTGGAAATTTCAGCCCGTTAGCTTGGCGAATAGTGTTGTACAAAATTTATAGCAAAGTGTTTTATCAACGAGACTGAAAATGGTGTTGGGGTGCTGTTGGAGTGCCAAATTTCTTTTGTACGAAGACAAATTAATGGCGCTATTCTTGGAAATGAAATGATCCATTCTAGATTCAGAAAAGAGGAAATGGAGGGACTTTTGAACTGTACACTGAGAAAGCGTTTTATCGTGCTTGTTAGGCTTTTTTTATGCACTCATTTTGAGGTCTAGGGGAATAAAGAAGAACCATATTTCACTTTTGCTAGTCATTTTAGTCATTTAGCAAGGTGATATAACCCTTCACTGCTTGTAGTGCTGCTGGAGCATAGATAAAGGCAAGTCACATGCATTTAAAACATGATACTTTAGTGTTATGTGATGTTCATTACGGAAAAGTCAGAAAATTTAAGTGCATTATTGGTTTGAACTAGTTATTTGGCTTATAATGATCCTGGAGAAGTGTGACTGTTAGCAGTTGGGGAGGTGCCTCGAGTCTTGTGCCGGCAGATTCTTGGGATGAAACGTTGGAGTCGAAGCTCTGTTTACCTTGATCTTCCTCTGGGATCTCTTCTTTAACCACCGATGTATAGAACCTAGTTGTGGAGAAATTTGAGCGGATACTGGGAGGAAGAAGAAACTATCTTTCAGCAGGGAACAATGAATCACCTTAAAAGCATGGTTTTTAGGTTGGGCGAAAGATCTGAAAATTATTTTTATTTAAGTTCTACTAACTTTAATGAAGAACATTGGTAATTATAAACTCCAGTAAGGCTCCTACTTTATCAAGGACTTGTACTTTCTTTAAAAAACAAAGTGACAATACAGTTAAACTTCATTATGCCCTCATTTGATCTACATTATTATCTCATTAAAATGAAAAATATGATCGTTATCCATCACATCAACATTTAAATTCAAAATTTCTATCTCTTGTGTGGGTCCCAGTAACGGCTATCTTTTTCATTCTCATTCTACAATAATTTGGCTCAAACAGGGTCTATATTTCCTCCAACTCAGAAAATATGGAGAAGGATCACCTAAACTCTTCAACTGCATCCTGGGGCCTTTGTTAATTTGTTAAATATTACTCACTGACAACAATGTTCAACAATATAACAAAATGAGGAGGAATCATGATGAGATAACATACATAAAATTGAGATACTTGTGGTCCAAAATGTTCTATGTATATAGATAATTAAAATTTCAAAATGACCTGTCTTTCTATTTTCGCATGATGAATTTTTATCCTTGACATGTTGGTAAATGTATATATTGTTATTGTTTATAATCTTTTTTACTCTTTCTTTTACAGGTTGGACAACAACTAGTTCCCCTGCTAAGGAATTACAATTTGCGACCTCAGGTAAGAGATGTGTTCATGACGTAGATCTGTGAACTTCTAGTATTAGTCTTCTTTTTATATGTTTTGATTTATTGTTGTTTCATCTTTGCCAAATGCCATATAATGCACTCGGTGTCAACAATCATATTTTGGTTACGTTATTTGTTGAAATGTCTCTTTCCCTTTTCTTGATTTTCGAAATGGGAGATCAAAATCTAACTAGATCCATCTGAAATTTTTTTTTTTTCTTTCTGCCATGTTATTTTGAGGTCAATGGTCGACAAGGCTGGGTATTTTTTCTATAAACATTGACGCCATTTGAATTCCTGGGGGATACTTTTGAACCTTCCTCCTATCATCCATGCTAAATCCTCTTTTATAGTTATTACCCCAACAAATTACATGAAGCTTCTATTAGGTTTCATTGCAAAGCTTATTTTCATAAGAGTTTTTCTTTAGGCTATATTTAGGAATAGTGATTCAAAATGCTTAGTGAAAAGATAAGCTGGACAAAGAAAGTCTCCACAAGAGAAGGAAGATACAATGAGAAAAGGAAGTCTATGCAAGGACAGTTAGGGAAGATAGAAGACAAAGTAGAATGCGTCAAGAGAAGGCAGAAACTATTTAAAAGATAATCAAGATGTCATCTCTAAAATATAAGGAACTATTCACCATTGCATCCGAATTTAGAAATGTGGACGGTGACATGTGAGGAGCATGGCACTATAAATTCTTTAAAGATTAAACACTTATGTATTATATATTTACTTTTATATATTTTAAAAAATCAATCTCTTAGAGAGTAATATTTTGAATCAGACCATACATTGTTTTGCCAATTTTATGTTCTAAAACTTACGCAATGGAGCTCTACGCGTCCTTGATGCATCGAGATGTTTACCACATGTTAGAAATATAAAGAATATAAGTAATATATGAAGCATGTTGAAAACGTTTCCGAGGCATGTTCGAGAATTGGAAATGTAAAAAATAGGATATATCGTGTGGTATGTCAGAGACGTTCTTCTAGTGTCCAAGAATTGTTGGTGTCTGCCGCGGACATTTCTCATTAGGAGTGTATGTACTTTATAGTTCAAATTATTAAATTAAAAAGAACTATCCATTTTAGAATTGATTCAAGCAAGTCTAGTTTAGGTGCTTTGACCGAACCTATTCGCAAATCTGAAGGAAAGGGTGGTGGCTGCAACATGTGAGTTCGATTACATATGCAAAGTGAAAGTTGGGGAATGGCTAAATTGGATGGCAGCCATGTGGCTCATTGTGGTGCAGGCTATGATTGGTCATGTGAGTGGGTGGTAAGTGAAGAAAATGGGTATAATGGTATTGTTTTTTCTTTTTTCCTTTTATTAAACCACTTGATCTAAAATATTAAAATGTTATATAAGGCCAAATGTATATTATTTAAATATTATCTTCAACACGTTCCCTCATGTGTAGGCGGAATTCAATGTTTCCTATTAAAGCTTTACACGCTTAATTTTTAAAAAAATGGGTGGAGACGAGACTTGAATCAAGGATCCTTGCCTGCAATGATAGATGTTAAACCACTTGATCTACAAGTTTAAGTTATTACTTATTAGATAATGTCAAATATATATCATTAAATATTATTGTTAAGTGTGATTTTACATTTATTTGAACCACCACTTGGAAGTACTTTTATGGTTTAGATACTTAATTTTGTGTGTTTATTGATTGTTTTAGGAGAAAACACGGTATTGGATGAGAAAAGATGAAAATGAACAAGAATTAATCAATTAGGAGCTAAAGGAGGACGAATTTTGGTAACGGGTCTTAAGGGTCGAGTTTGGAAGTTGAAGGACCTACACTGCAATAATGTAGGACTTAGCTGAACAAGAAAATGGATATGGACCAATTCATACAAATGAAAAAAGAAGTTCCTACGATCGCAAGGCAGGAAATTATGAAGCTAGCAACCAAACATTGTTAACCATGTGATCACACGGTTAATATGGGAAGCTAAGATTAGTTTTTGTAATCCGACTAAACCTCTGATTTTTAACATTTTGGTACTCGATTTTAGACCTAAATAGGGACTATAAATAGGTTTATTTTATTCTTTTCAAGGAAGACATAATATGCAGAGCAAAAACACATAATTCAAGATTAAGAGAGAAGAAATCAAGGAGAAAATTCAAGAAGTTAGTATTTCAAGATTAGGGCTTAGAAAAGGAGATTTTTGGTGCAAGATTGTCGACCTTTCTTTGTCATTATTTCAAAACCCGACTATGTAGTCAATTCTTTTCTTTTATTTTTCTTTACACATCTCGTGTAACTAAACTCATAGTTGGGGCAAACAATGTAACCTAGTCTAAACCTTTAATTTTAATTTTCAAGGTTCTTGTATTTAAGTTTTTCATGTGTTGATTTTACTTGTAGTTCTTAATGCTATGAAATAATTGGTCATTATAACATTGAATTGTGAATTTGAAATGAATCGAGAGGTAAGTTAGAAATTTAGAGCACATAGTAAAATTTGGCAATTTGGATAAAAGGATACACTTTTATGGTTATCGCAGTCATTAAATATTTAGGAGCTTAAATGCTTCTAATTGAGGCTTATTTGAATTCATATGGAGATAGGTGAACTGACTTGACTAGATAACGTTAATTTGAACCCGAGAGAGGTAAGTTGATTAATTAAGAAAAAATCGACCAAATACAACATTAGGAATGAACCTTGTGAGGCGAGATTAAATGTAATAGCTATTGGTAAAATTGTGAGCCCTAACATCATACATTCATACGAAAAACCCTAATTTGAGTTAATTGCGCACTTTTAAATCGTTTTAGTAAAATGTAAGTATTTAGGAATTTTATTGAATCACATTTAATTGATTTTATTCAAATAGGAGTTAGGAATAGTAAATCATCTGGTAAATAAAAATCAGGCACCAATTATCTTCAACACTTCTAATTCAAAATAGGGCTTTGCTACAAGTACATAGAGGGGTACATAAGGGGGTCCATTATGGACACCCTTATGTACCCCTCTATGTACTTGTGGGCTTTCGGCACTCCCTCCAATAGGGGGATGCCGGGTGTCCATTATGGACATGGACACGAACACCCTTATGTACCTCTCTATGTACCACTATCATTTCCTTCAAAATAAGGGTATAATATTCTTTTTACAATTTTTGGCTTTTTGGTGGTTAATTCAACAACTATCATCCGCTGGGGGCATAAATGTTGCAAAGGCGTAGGTTCACTACCTAGATGCTCAGAATTGAAGGTTGGGGATCTAAATGCTCTATTTCACATATGTTGGTTCCTCAACAGTTTTCCCTACCAATTATTGTCTCCACTTGTTTTTTCATTGAAAGTTGTTTGTAAAGAAAAAGGTATTAAGTGTCTACCTAATATAAGTGAACTTTATTTTGAAACAACCAAGAGTGTAGTTGTACACATTCAATTTGGGACACAGGATAATGTCTTAACCACGTTCTCAAACTTTAGCTACATGTTACATCCCCATTGATTAATACATGGATTGACATATTTCCCGTGTTCGATGTATTTGTGAATTGTTACCTCACAATATATGCTAAACTTTGCATTTTCTTTTTGTGATTTGTAACATGGAACAACTTTAATACCTGCCTCTCTTCTTTGCTTGGTTTCTGAAATATTGCAAATGCCCATTTAATCTGCTTTTCAGTTTCAATATAATTTTGCATTTTCTTTTTGTGATTTGTTACTGGCATATCAACTTTAATACCTGCCTCTCTTCTTTGCTTGTTTCTGAAATATTGCATGTGCCTATTTAATCTGCTTTTCAGTTTCAATATATCTTGTTGAACTGCAGGCTTTATCATCATATGTATTCATAGCAGCTAATATCATTCTCCACTCCAAGGAAGAGATCCAATCTAGGCATCTTGATGAATTACTTCCTCCTATAATTCCTTTGTTGACATCACATCATCATACTTTGAGGGGATTTACGCAGGTCAATCTCTGATGAAAAATGATTGTGACATGTTTCATTTGGAGTGTATAGGTGTTTAAATCTGATGGTTGTATTTTTTTGTAGATATTAGTGTATCATGTTCTCCAAAAATTGTTGCCTTCATCAGATTGTGGGTCTAGTTTCACCCTGTCCTTGGAGAAAAGGTGCTTTGAAGACTTGAAATTTTACTTGGAGCATAACTCGGACTGTGCACGGTATGGTTTGATATCCAGAATCATTGTCCTGGAATTCTCTTTTGCCGAAAAAATAGCTTGTTTACTAAAGTAGTTAGGACTTACTAGTTACAGACCTTATGATACATGTAAATTGGCTTCAATTGTCTTGTTGATCTTTAACTGTCATTCTTAAGCTAAGAAATTTTTCTTAAAGCACGTAATTAATTGTTTGAGAAAAACGCCAGTAAATCATTTGAATATGGATCTCAGATTTTAACTATCTATTGTTCGGACACACTATAATTGTATTTCTTTGTTTGTTTCTCCGCTTATATGTTTTAAAACACTTTGAATCCCATTTTTCATTCAGACATGCATTGAATTTGATACTGTATAGTTAATGAGTTATAATGTCTTCTATCTTGGTTCTTTTTAGTTGTTATTTTATGTGCATTAACAATGACAGTAGAGTTTAAAGTTCAAAGTGCAATTTTTAGATGATAGTTTAAGTTTTTTTTTTTTTTTTTAATTGAGAGTGTAAGTTTTGATCTCCCATTTCATTACTAATGTTCACATTTTTTGCTTCCATTAACTTTAGTTGGACTTAATAGGAAGTATTTTTATCACTATATTGAATCAAATCTATAGCTTGTTTGAAAAGTTATTTAAGCAAACTGATGTAGTACATCACAACTACAATTAATAGTTTCACTTTAACTAGAAGTTTGTCTTTTTTAATGATATTTTCTAATTTCCTTTTCTAGTTGTAATATGTTTTATTCTTAAATCTTGTTTAGATTAGGATTAGTTTATTTCCTTTTAGAATTTAGTTTCTTTATTTGGTTTCTTTTATTAATAGAATTAGGGAATAATTTTTCCCATAAATATATTGGTATTGTACACTTTCATAACATCCATTATTATTCAATTGATACAAAGCAAGTTATTCCAATATAGTTCTTTCATTACAATTCTTATTACAAGAATTGATAACGCTTTCGCATAAAAATTGGTATTAGAGTAAGGAAATTACCTTATTCCGATGGCCGACTAAGGCACTGGTGGCAGTCGAACCGCTGAAGACGAACGGAGGCTCGACAGACTCGAGCAACGAATCGAGGGGATCGACAATGCTCTTCACAATCTAATGCAGATGATGATTGCGTTAAGGACGGGCAAGAACGAGAAACAACCAGAACAAAAGAAGCCTGGTCAAGGAAAGATGACCTAGGCTCTGAAGATGAAGAAGATAGCGGCCATCAACCACGTCATCTTGACTTGGGCGCAAGAAATTCTGGAGCCACACCAGACATCGACCCAAGTTGGGGAAGCGGCGTCAACCCGCTACAGATAACAAACTCCGACAATGGGAATCAGAACACCATGGTTGAGCCGCATTGTGTGCGAACACGGTCGCGAATCGCGATCTTCGCGAGGCTACCCCTCTACGATGCTTTGCTACAAGCGAAGAAACAGGGGACGAAGAGGATGGCGAGATGAAGGCGACCTCCGGCTAGGTGTCCCAACTGGCCGTGAGACGAACTCAACGACCAACCGCGAGCTCCGAGAAATCTTGAGCGAGAGGTAGAGACGCAATTTGATTTGAGGAGAGTAATTGATTTTGACGTGGTTTTAATTTTGATTGAAGATATAAGGTGGATGGAGGTATTAATTTTGACCCCTACTATTTTGATCGAGATTATAATGTTGACTGGAGTTACAATGTTGACCAAGGAATTAATTTTGACCAAGTTAATTTTCATTGAGGTCCTAATTTTCAACCAAGGGCTAGAGGCTTTCAACAAAGACGGCCACGGGGGTTCGACTATTCATCCGAAGAAGATAATTTTCGACCATGGGCTAATAATCGAGGTATAAATGTTCAAGAATTTAAGATGAAGATGTATTTTCCAAGTTTTTATGTCCGATTAAACATTGAAGATTTTTTGGATTGGGTCCATACCGTAGAATTTTTTTTTTTTTGACTATTTGAATATCTCGGAACAAAGCCAAGTTAAACTTGTAGCATATAAATTAAAAGGTGGAGCTTCGGCATGGTAGGAACAACTTCAATTTAATCGTCAACGATAGGGAAAACGTGTGCATATCTGACCCAAGATGAAATGGTTATTGCAAAGACGATTTCTCCCCCCAAATTATGAGCAATTTTTGTACCAGCAATATCAGAATTTTCGATAGAACAACCGAACAATAAACGAGTACACGGAGGACTTCTATCGATTGAATGCCAAAGTTAATTTGTCTCAAACAGAAGCTCAATTAATTGCTTGATATATACGGTGCATAAAAGTAGTCGTTTAAGATTGACTAGCTCATCTGGAGGTTCGGACCATGACAGATGCAATCAGTTTAGCAATGAAAGTGGAAAATCAAATGAATAGGACCACAACTCGTACTCAAGGTAATTTTCGGCGATCAAGTCAAGAAGCTTATTCTACCCGAGGGGGTGCAACGACCCTAGGCAACAACAATAATAACAATAAGGATACAGTTCCAATTCAGAATTCGGTGCAAAATCAAAGTGGAACTTCAGCTCTTGGTCGGTCTAACAACCAAAACAAAACCCAAGCACAACAACGAACTAATAATGACCCTTATGCGCGTCTTAATCTTGGAAAGTGCTTTCGGCGTAGTTAACCAAACCATCTTTCAAATAGTTGCCAAAGGCGAAAGTGATGATGAACAAAATTTTGAAGACGGTGATTATGAGGGTGGTAATGTAGCAAATGCGGATACAGGGGAAGAGTTGGCATGCATTGTCCCACGCTTTTTACTTGCACCAAAAAAGCCCGATAACTCACAATGACATAAAATCTTCAGGAATCGATGCACTATTCATAGTAAGGTGTGCAATGTGATAATTGATAGCGATAGTAGTGAGAACGTCGTTTCCAAAGCAGTGGTAAAAGTTCTAAATTTGAAGACTGAGAGACACCCTTTCTCTATACAAGATTGCATGGATTAAAAAAGGCCCAGAAGTTCAAGTTCTAGAGATCTGTAAAGTTCCTTTGTCGATTGTGAAATTTTACAAAGATGAGGTCATGTGCGATGTGGTGGATAGGATGCTTGTTATATTTGATTGGGTTGTCCGTGGCACTATGACGTCGATGCCACTTATAAGGGGTGGGATAACACTTTCATACTTTGGTGGTTTGATAAGAATATCGTTTTAGTACCATAATCTCAACCTTTGGAAAACAACTCTGCTATCAAGGAAGAGAAACCACTTTTTACCAACATATAAGGCCCATAATTCTTTGAACAAGTAAACGAACCGCGCACTATATTAGCATTAGTAGTTAAAGGTCAACCGGAAGCAACTATACAAATTCCCACCAAAGTTCAAAAGTTGGTGATTTTGCTGATATGGCACCTAGGGAATTACCAAACGAGTTGCCCCCTATGCAAAACATTTAACATCATATTGATTTGGCACCTGGAGCTAGTTTCCCTAACTTACCACATTATTGCATCAGTTTAGTTAAACATGAAGAGTTGCAGCGACAGGTTAATGAGTTACCTTATGAAGGGTTGATTTGTGAGAGTAGTCCTTGTGTAGTTCTCGCTTTACTCACTCCAAAGAAGGATGGCAGTTGATGAATGTGCATAGGCAGCCGTGCTATTAATAAAATAACAATCAAGAATAAATGATATGCTTGACATGTTAGAAAGGGCATTGGTATTCACCAAACTTGATTTAAGGTGTGGCTATCATCATATCCGTATTCGAATTGGCGACGAGTGGAAAACAACTTTCAAAACCAAGGATGGTCTCTACGAGTGGTTAGTCTATTTTGATGATATTTTTATCTACAACAAGAAAAAAGATGAGCACTTGTCACATCTTAAAGAAGTTCTCTCAGTCCTGCGAGATAATAAATTATATATCAATCTCAAAAAGTGCATATTTATGACCGACCAACTTTTATTTCTTGGCTTTATGGTGGTAAAGGATGTTAACCAGGTTCATTAGGTAAAGGTGAAAGCAAGACGTGAATGGCCAGCTCCTAAAACCGTGGGAGAAGTACAAAGCTTTCATGGGCTAGCAACTTTTTACAGGCATTTCATTCGAGGATTTAGTACAATCATGTCGCCTATTACACATTACTTCAAAGGGCCAATTTCAATGGGGCAAAACACAAGAAAATAGTTTTGAGGCAATAAAAACCAAGTTATGCACTATACCGGTGTTGGCACTACCTAGCTTCGAAAAAGTATTTGAAGTTGAGTGTGATGCTTCAGTTATGGGTATTGGAGCAGTATTATCTCAAGAAGGTTGCCCAGTCGAATTTTTCAATGAAAAGGTTAGTGAGTCTCGACAAAAGTGGACTACTTATGAGTTAAAATTTTATGCCGTTATTCGAGCTTTAAAGCATTGGGAACATTACTTGATGTAAAGAGAATTTGTGTTATTTACGAATCATCAAGCTTTGAAAAAACAATGAATCGAATGCACGCTCGATGGATTACCTTTTTGCAGAAAATCACTTTTGTTATAAAGCATAAATCAGACCAACAAAATAAAGTAGCAGACGCTTTAAGTTGAGAAGCTTCTCTTTTAGCTACAATTAGCACTGTGTTCGATTGCTCCTAGGAACTTTATGCAACTGATGAGGATTTTGGCGATATATGAAATCAATGCAGTAATAGGGAATTTATAGTTGATTACCTACTTCAGGAAGGATTCTTGTTTAAAAAGGACGCAATTAGACATTACTCGTTCTTCTTTGTGTGAGCACTTGGTTCAAGAATTGCATGCAGGTGGAATAGAAGTACATGTCGGTTCAAGACAAATTAGCTTGGTTGAAGAGAGATTTTATTGGCCCTAGCTCAAAAGAGACATTGGTCGTTTTGCTCAGCGTTGTCCAATATGTCAGAAAGCTAAGGGACAAGCTCGAAATATTGGACTTTATACCCTTTGTCTGTTCTAGAAACAATATAGCAAGATCTCACTATAGATTTTGTTCTCGATCTTCCACGAACTCAACGGCGAGTTGATTCTGTTTTGGTCGTAATTGATCGATTTTTGAAGATGGCTCACTTTCTCCCTTGTAAGAAAAATGCACATGCTTCTTGTGTAGCTAATGCATTCCTCATTCTATAACTTCTAATAGAGATGTAAAGTTTCTAAGTCATTTTTGGAAAACATTGTGGATAATGTTGACACTTTTTAAAGTTTAGTATCACAGCTCATCATGAGACAGATGGTCAAACAGAAGTGGCTAATCGAACTTTTGACAATATGATTCGAGCAGTTAGTGGAGATAAACTAAAACAGTAGGATGTTGCCCAACCACAAATTGAGTTTGCTTTTAATAGTATGCTTAATAGATCCACCAAGAATCCATTTGAAGCCGTTTACACTAATGTTCCACGACATACAGTAGATTTGATACGATTTCCTAATGTGAATTCTAATGCTGCAGAGTTTGCTGAATGTATTCAACAAATTCATCATGAGGTAAAACAAAATTTAGAAGATGCTAATATTCGTTACAAGGCTGCTATAGACCAATATCGATGCCTTAAGCTGTTCACTTCAATAAAGGTGATTTGGTAATGATCCATCTTTGAAAAAATCGTTTTCCTATTGGTATTTACAATAAACTTAAAGATAAGATCGATCCTTTTCGCATTCTTCAAAAGATTGGTGATAATGCTTACAAAGTTGACCTTACAGCTAATATGAACCTTTCCAATACTTTCATTGCTGCTGATATCTTCGAGTACTTTCCTCAAGATGAGTTTTCCTTAGAATCACAAAACTCAAGGACGAGTTTTTGTCACGTGTTATATGCGACGCGAAATTATTTAATGTACGGTGTCAAGTTTTGTATATAGTGATAAAATGGAAAATGTCGAACCCACAGGCATTGATACTTGATTTCTACTGAGTATTATAATTGTTCAATTTCCACTTTATTCAGACGATCAAAATTGAATCAATATTGTGATTTTAATCTAAAGTAGATAGACTAAAATTTGGCAAGTCAATGGAAGCGAACTTTAAAGAAGTTATCAAATTATGAAAGCCTAGGGAATGATTTCATCATACTATCGACAATGCTTTTCAACCTATATAACATTAACTCAAACAGATTTTTCTTAATCTATAGGCAAGAACCTTAATATAATTATATTCCCTCTCTCGAGTGCCGAATAAAACTTATCTCTATAATTTAATTTCAATTTCTCTATTCCGAATTAAAGATATTGAAATAGAGATATTGAAACCGAATAGACCTTTTTTAATAAATGTTTCTTTACTCATAAAAAAAAATATCTCTATTCCGAATTAAATGTATAGAAAATTTAATGTACGTGGTTCTTGATTCAAACAAGCCTCAAAGATTCGTACTTTCTCTCGAAATCTACGAA
>CAIGRH010158068.1:0-10493 GCA_903798295.1 Fraxinus nigra | reverse complement strand
ATTGGGTCGCTTGTATTCTAATTAATTATAAGTAATGAGAGATAGAAATATAATTCCAACAGTGAATATTTAAAATATGGGTTGATTTATCCTTGGATCGATGATCAATTGTAAAGTTCCGAAGGTGAATATTGACTTAAACCAAGGTTAGTCTTTTGATTGTTTTCGTTAATTTAATTTTCATTCTTATTAATTGCGTTATTTATAATTATTTGCATACAAAAACCTATGAATCATTGTACGAAGCATAAAATATTGAATTACATATTCTTCGTGGGATCAAACCTTACTTCTACTACTACATTAGTTTTAAAGTTTAAGGTATTACTTTGGGGTGCCTGCGACAGCACACACCAATCACGGTATAGTTGGCAGTGTGATGATTTCTTTACATTACACGCGCGAGGCACACATGATCACTTTGTGTCTTGTTTTGGATAGTGACACCGTTTCACATGGTTGTCCTATGTCATGGCCCCATGTCATGACATTATTACATCACGTCACATACGTTTAGGCATCATGACATCCTTATGTGCGTCCATGCTAGGGTACATTGCATCTATACTGGTTGCCTCGATTTGTATGCATTCGTGCTTATCATGCATTTTGTGCTCAGTCGAGGTTTTAATGTATTGATTTTACACATTTCAGATGTCACCTAAGAGGGCTCGTACTACTACTTTGACATTTGGTACCTCTACATCATATAATAGGTTTAGGTATATCTCTGAAATTGCCCAAAACACTTTTGGATCGTAATTTTCTTTGAGACCCATTTTATTTGTGCGCAAGGTCATTATGTTTGACCGTCGCCCGACCTCGCTGTTCTTTTCACATCCTGGGATTGGGAGCCATTGTTGGTAGAGTTGATGTCTCATCCTAGTCTTCTTGTTCAGGAATTTTACGCTAACATTCATGACGATTAAGATCACACCTGATGTCATATCGAGTCTAGTGCATATTCCTATAGTCGTTTACCACTTGTTTCCATATCTTATCATTCACACTCTTCCACCAGATTCTCTTTTCTGTTCTATAGTGTTTAACACATCGTTGGAAGGTGGTCCGGGTGCAATGCGCACTGGATCTTTACCCAGTGATCGGCAGATTCTGTTGCGCATTGTGTGCAAGAATCTGGGGCCAACGTCGCACACTTCTTCATTACCTATGGAAAATGCTCGATTTATTTACGCCTTGTTACGTGGTAATTCCATTGATTTACTCATTCATTTGCCAGCAGATTATTTGTGCTTCTAGAGTCATGGGGACGAGGGTGGGGTTATCTTATGCTTGTTTGATATATCGATTAGTGATAGCCCTAGGAGTGAGCTTTCCTAAGGGGGTTCCGAGGTGGGCTTTCGGCTAATTGGCCATATCACTATTTCTCAGAGTAGGTCACATGCTTCTTCTGAGCCAACTCAGCCAGTTGACCCGACTGTGCTAGCTGATCCTATCGATGACCTTATCTCTTTTGATCTTCGGGTTTTCCTAGTACTTCTTTTGCTCTTTCACCCAATGATATTCCATCTTCTTCTACTTCTGCTCCTCCTCCCGCTGTGTCTATTCCTCCATCTATTTCCATTAACCCGTCTGTTACACTTATGGGGGCAAATGACCTTGCTGATCGAGCAGCAGACTCGTATGATAGCAGAGATTACGCAGCTGCAAGCTACAATTGATCAACACACTACTAAGTTTACTATGCTTCGTGGTGCTGTTGGGTATCTTTAGTGGGGACAACGATGGATTTGTTGCTATTGGGATAATGGTACAACTTCTGGTGAGGAGACTGATACCGATGATGCTGATGGTGCAACATAGTTGTTAGGATGCCCATTATCATTTTGTGGCAAAAAGGGAGAGTATTATTTTTGTGAGTAGTTGGATGATGATGGAGTTTAGTATTTTGGATGATGATGGAATAGATTATATTGGTTGTATATGATTTTTTGCTTTAACATGATGTATCTTATAAATTTTGATTGAAAGGAATTAAATGATAATTTCAGTATTGCTATATTAAGTTTTGATGTTTTGTAGTATCAATATTTCATTTTGGTATATTGGGTTGCATTGATATTACATCTTAATTTAGCTTAGACGTAGTGCTGTTTCATATACATTTTAGACTGAGTATTTGAGTCGTTTGTTTCAGGAAATAGATTTACAAGGAAAAAGGAAAAAACACAGTTAAATCAAGACAGTTAGTGTTGGTTGTGTCAGTCATTGAGTCTGTAATTTTTTACTAGTACATTGACTTCAGATTATAGTTTTGTCACAAAATGTCAAAGGAGGAGTTTGTTAGGTTTTTGATGTAATTGGCAATCTGTGAACAAAATGGACTTAAATTAAGAGGTTGTAAAAGTCAAGGAGTAAGTTGTAAATATTAGAAATTGAGTTGTATTAGGTCTAGAGTTCGAGAATGGAAAAGAAGGAAAAACGGAACCGCAATTTCAATAGACTTTTGCCACGACTTGGCTCGAGCGACCGAAACAGAAACATTGTTTCCCGCCTGTCACCTTGCCTTCGCTCGAGCGACAACCCGCTACTCGACTGTCGCCCAGACTTTCGCCCGAGCCAGTGTCATCCGAAAAATTTTAATTTGTGTTTTTAAGGTTTTTTGTCCGGTCCATTCAACCCCAAAACCTAAATTATAAATACCATCTGAACATAAATTCCAAGGTTGATCATTGAAAAAATATATATTCTTCATATCCTCTTCATAAAAGTAACTCTCAACCTTCATATTTGATTTGTTCTCGACGGTAAAAAACATCAAATCTATAATCCAAATATCAAACTGCTACTTCCTACACATCTGCCAGTGTTCTGAGGATCAAGGAAATGTGACTAGAGTTCCAGTTGTTGGAGAACACGGAGTTCTTCGTTAATCCACATGAGATAGACAAATTCATAAAGTTGAGAGTTGCTGTAGGAGCACGCAATGCAAGAGTGCTTTGAAAATTGCAGCTAGGAGTTGGTACAGAAGTACACAATCCAAGAGAGCTCTGAAAATTACAATCACGAGGTCAGAAAGTACTAGTGGTAATCGTGTCTGGCAAACTATAAGTTCATAATTCGTTTATACTGGAATTCTGACTTGCAAAGTGTTCAGAATTTTTACCGAGTTGGAGTTTCTCCGTGATCAATCTGCTTGTTATTTATTGTTTACAATATAATTGCGGTAATTTAACTTAGGATTATTGGACTTATTAATTAACCATCTAGAGATAATTAAGAGTGACTTGTTGCTAGTTAATTATAAGTTTTTATTCCGCATAATCACATATTCACCCACTCTCTAAGTGTAGTTTGGATCGAACCTCATTATTTCAGTTGACTATAAGAATGAAATAATATATCCTCATTGTAATCATTTGATCATACGAGCCATAATAGCCGGTAATGTCTTTAGTCTCATGCATGTGGATATCAAAAGATTGACAAATATTCTCGCATTCCATCGAATGCCAACTTGTCATCCTCAGACCCCGAACTGGATCATTATGGTTACACTAGAGATACTTGAGTCCCACGAGGATGGATTACTCTAGCAATGAAGCTCGGTGAGGAACCATGGTATAATTAGGATATATAAATTTTTTATTATTGATAGTAGATCCGCATACGATGGAATCCTAGGAAGACGTGCTCTGAAACAAATGAAAGTAGTAATATCAATTTGCGAGTTGTGCGTAAAATTTTCAACTTGCCCTTGAGAAGCTTGTATAAAATGTGAATAGGGTTGTGCAAGGATGCTACTTTAGTACTCTAATAGAGGCAACCTTGCGATTTTCTTCAACTTCGTCTACTTCTTGTCGTGACCATTTTAAAGATAGTTCCAACATTTAGATTATGTCAACCTAACCAATCTTTGACTAGACCCAACTTAGTCAATTTGAACACTAGTCCCACGTACCATCTATCATATATGATACGTATGTAAATATGTGGGGTTTTTAAAATTGCTTCGCAAAGTAGATAAGGTTGTTGAGGACAAGCAAATTTTCAATTAGTTAAAGAGACAAATAAATCATCAATGGAGTGAGAAAAGATTGAGACTTGTGCATAAAAAAAATATTTGTTTCGTGAGAAAGTGAAAGGAATGAAAGGCGTCATTCGTCTCAGTTGTTGGATTCCTGATAAACTTCCAATTTCTTCTTCGACCTTCCCAATGCATTCTTTTGGCATATGTTTATTTTATATGTAGTCCATTTGTGGTTCATTTTGATTTGTATAAATTCTGTCGTGCTCCTTGTACATCCAGAATAAATATTATAAATTAAACAATAAGGAAATGATCTAGAATATATTTATAATTGAAAATCAATGAGGTCATTATTTTATGATCAAAGGGTAAATTCAATGGCAAAATTTTATTGGATTTTTAAGTCCATAGAAGACGAGTGCTACAGACTGAAGTTCCATCAACAGAAATTTGGCCATCAACGACGAGAATTTCATCACTCAAGATTTGTAGTGTTAATATAATTAGAAATTACGAAGATCGTGCTAGATAATCTCAACCGACACTCCCAGTAAAAGCGTAAAGATCTGCATATTTTTTTTCGTCTGTACAGATTGATGTTAATAATACTTTTTTTTTTTAAACCATAGTGATTTGATTGAATGAGGAGAAGAAAAATATATTAAAATCTTGCTTAACGTATTATCTAATCCTATCTTATGTAGTAAAAATTGATATAAGAGTACAAAAAAAAACCTTGTTATTTATTTTATCAGCACTGCACATAACTCCAAGTTCTTATTTGGATTTCATTAAAATTTTAATACATTTTTCTTTTTTTCTTTTTAACTACATATAATTCAATAAAATAGTATTACACATAAATTCAAAAAAATTTCTTACTTTTTAATCACACATTCTCCAAAAAAATTAATATTTCAAAATATATTTTTCTAAAACCTCATTAATGGAGCCCAAATAAGTGCTAAATTTTGTTCCTTATTTTGTGTGCATGACTAGTAAGTCATGTTTGTACCAAGACTACTAGAAGTCCATTCTTTCTTAAAGTACTTATAGTTTCTCTTTGTTGTTCCTTAGCTTTCTTTCTCCATTATACTCTTCATTCTTCTATAAATATTATCTGTTGATTCCACTCCTTAAACATGTGCCTCACAACATGGATCCTAGTGCCTCAACCCTCATTCTTTGTTCTCCATTTGACGTCAAAAATGACAAAGAACATGGGCTACTAGTTTATGACACATCCCTTCTGAAAGAACAAACAAACTTGCCAACAAGATTCCTATGGCCTCATCAGGACTTAGTTTACACTCAAGATGAACTCAAAGAGCCACCCATAGACCTAAAGGGATTCTTGGATGGTGATGAACAAGCAACCATTCGTGCAGCTTCACAAATTAGGGCAGCATGTTTAAATCATGGATTCTTCCAAGTTATCAACCATGCTGTGGATATTAACGTGATTCAGGCTGCACATGATGAGATGGACGCCTTCTTCAAGCTTCCGATAATCCGCAAGGTACTGGCTAAACGAAAGCCAGGTAGTGTCTGGGGTTATTCGGTTGCTCATTCTGATCGATATTCGTCGAAATTGCCATGGAAGGAAACATTTTCATTTGGATATGATTATGTAAATGGCCCAGAAATTGATCTGGTTAACTATTTCAAATCTATTCTTGGGAAGGATTTTGAAGAGGCAGGGTAAGATTACTCAATATTAATGTTGTCCCTCATTTTAATAAATAATAGATATAGTGTCTGCTTTTATTTGTACATAAATTAACCTGAACATCATTTTAGGTCATGTTGGTAAGCAGGATTCAATAACAAGTCTACGTTCCCAAAACGACCGATTAAATGCACGTGCAGTACACTAGACTCGATATGATTTTATACTTGTACAAAACTCATCAGTTGCTTTGTCAAATTCTGTGTGACCGGACATATCAAACATTTTATAATAGTGCTATATTACTTATATAATACGATGAACAATGTACGTATGATTAGCCAGGTGGTATGCAAAAAAATAGATGTCGTAACACTTGATATACGATGAATCAGTTGTATTTGTAGGAACAAATTGGTTTGTCTAACCCTTCATCTTGACAACTATCAATATAACACTGTGTACAAAGTAAGCAACTTTTAGTATAAATTTAAGTATAGATAAATATATTTTTGCTTGAAATTATAGTCAATAAATTGCAGTACTTATGAACACTTGAATTTCTTAGGTGTGTTTTGCACAAATATTGTGATGCGATGAAAAAATTGTCTCTGGCAATCTTGGGACTGCTGTCGATTAGCTTGGGACTCGACGGATCATACTATAGGAAATTTTTCGAAGATGGTTGTTCAATAATGAGGTGCAATAACTATCCACCATGCAACCAAGCTGGCCTAACCTTTGGCACTGGTCCTCATTGTGATCCAAATTCCATAACAATACTCCATCAAGATCAAGTTGGAGGACTCGAAGTTTTTGCAAATAACAAATGGCAAGCTATCAGGCCACGCCCCGATGCCTTTGTTGTTAACATTGGAGATACATTCATGGTATGTTCTGATTTGTGTTTTAGCCTTTTTTATTCGTAAATTCATTGCACGTCTGACTTTAATATTTTTATGTTAGTTCATATTCGCTAATTTAATTAATTTACTTGTCGGTAAGTTTAAAGTTCTTGAGGTTACAACTTTTGATCTTTTCAAAATCACTTCAATCATGGCGAGGGTTAGGAGTGGATTAACTAAGACGAAATGCGATATAAAAGGATTCGAAGAGGATCACTAGGTCTATTGCACACACATGAAGAAATATAGGCCCTTGTTTGATTTTTATTGTTTCATATTAATCGTCTTTAAACTCATTTACAACTACACATTCTTCTAATAAAATAATTATGAATTAACTACCCACTCTAAAAAATCACCTTTCACAAAACTCCTTTCAAATAAATTAAAATCAAACAAGAGCTAAAAGTAAAGTGCTTGTAGTAGGGGACATAAAACATACATACCTCCATTGAATGAAAAATAGGAAAGAGAATGATCTTATACCATGTTTTGCTAAAAGTCTTATTCCTTTTTTAAAATTAGGGTTTTCTATGAAATCTTCATCCCTAGTTTATTCAAATCAATATGAATATTTGTACCAGATTAGTGGTTTACTAGCGTATGTAAATTGGGTTATGCCACTTTACCATAAATTAGTTGACGGATGAAGTGACATAATGTTAGTTGACAATATGTTATTGGATGAAAAAGTTGACTATATTCAAAATAGTTCAATGATAAAGTATCATGTGACATTATGTCAATCATTGTGTAAAGGATTATGTTATAATAGCATGATCAATATAAATCAAATAATTACTCATTTTTACCACTTCTGGGATTTTTAGCATGCTTTGTTGGCCCGGATGGCTAGATATTTGGAATATCAGTTCATTAGGAAAAACAAAGATAGGACAGTTTTAGTCTACCAAATTAATTTGAATTTTGCTGAATGTACAGAATTTTGTTGCCAGAGGTCTTACAGAAGACTCACATGAATGTGGGTCCCACTTGATTTAAATATTATTTAAAAAGTGAACCCCACAAGTTTCTCTCTTTCCTGTATTCTTTCGTTTCTTTATGGCAAGGAATGCTCAATTAATTTAGGCTAAGCATATTGTGATATATTCATGTGGATTCCACTTGATTTAAATATTATTAGAAAAATTGAACCCCACATGTTTCTCTCTTTCTTGTATTCTTTCGTTTATGTATGGCAAGGAATGCTCAATTAATTTAGGCTAAGCATATTGTGATATATGGTCTAAAGGACCACTGATAATACGGAACCGCGCCCACCTTTTTGTTGTATTCTTCTGTAGCCAATTTAACATATTGGCCATCCCTTTTCAGTACTGTATGAGTAATAAACTAGTACATAACCTTGGTAGTATCTGATGTAGGGTACGGCTACGAATGACTTATTTCTCTTGAAGAGGACAGAACATTAATAAAAAAATAAAAACTTATTTGTCTTCATATATGCACAAAATGACACACAACAGTACAAACATCATAAAAATTGTCCAATTACACAAGAAATTTCACTTTGAACGACGAAAAGTTAAAAAGTAATTTTTTGTATTAAACCATGTGCTTCATTCCCATTTTCGGTAAAATGGCATTAAGCATTTATGGTGTCCCGGTTGTGCGTTAGCACACCTTTTTGTTTGTGTGCTAAAAAGCATTTGAAGGATAATTATACAAGCTTAACACATGCATTTTTCTTGATAAAAAAAATGATAAAGTTACTTTATCAGAAGGATTTAATAGAAATATCAACATAATTGTATCTGAAAGTAGATGATTGGATTAAAAATCAAATTGTATTTTACATTGTGCAATAATAGATTGACACATGTCATTATATCAAACTTTATGTCAACATTAATGTTCACGTAGCATAATTAATGAAAAAATTGAGTTTTTCGCTTAAAGTGTGTGTCGTTACATATAGTTCATTACTCATAGAATGACAGGATTAAAATCACGGTTATACTTCATTTTCTTTGTAGTAAGAATCTAAGGCGTGGAGACAAAGAATTACTATTGTTAAGATTTGAGGTTTCATTTTAAAATGTCAATCTTGTTAAGATGATTAGCTCAAACCCTTATAAATTGATCTATATTTTAATCTTTAATCGATGTGTGATTTTATCTCTTTAACATGTTCATGCAAGATGTTATATCATTATTAACAGATCAATCTTGAAATTTTTGTGTTTGTTTTTTTTAGTCTTATTCGAATCGAATTGTTCGTTGAAATTTAATGGGCTCTCATATCATGTTAAGACTTGATGTTTCATTTTAAAATGTCAACTTTATTAATAGGAGTAACTCAAATCCTTATAAATTGATATATGTTTTTATCTTTAATCGACGTGGAATTTTATCCCTTAACAACTATAAATATATGCAATATTACATTACGCATTTCCTAACCATGTATACATATGACATGCAGGCATTATCTAATGGTAGATACAAGAGTTGTCTACACAGAGCAGTGGTGAACAAGGAGAAAGCAAGGAGATCGTTGGTGTTTTTCGTAAGCCCGAAAGAGGACAAGGTGGTGAGGCCACCGGAGGATCTTCACGAGACAAGGAAGTACCCTGATTTCAAATGGTCGGAATTGCAAGAATTCACCCAAAACCACTACAGGGCAGATGCCACAACACTCCAAACCTTTATCGACAGGTTTCTATCCGAGAAAACGCACCCCGCAGGAAAATAAAACTCCCTTGGTTGTCTCTTGATCAACAATTTCAGCTCTCTCTCTCTCTCTCTATTAGTTTCCCTCACTAAAAGCTGTAGTAGTATCATCTGTCTTTTGGATGTAGTGTGGTAAAATTCTCTGGTGCAAAATATGAGTTAGAATCTAATTGGAACTACTGCTAATATTTATCACTTTGCGCATTCTTTATTTTGTTTCTAATATTGAATACCACATGTGCCTAGATGGGTGGCTTGACACGTATCTCTACCTGTGAACTTAATAAATTACAAGTACGCATACCCTTAACCAAATCCATTCCTTAATGTTATGAAATAACAAAAATATCTCTTGTTAGAAGAGATATTAATATGCTCGAATCGTTGTTAACAATGTTGGAAATACAAGAATTATTTATTGTATGAATGCCACTTGATGAAACCAATCAAATTGTTGAAATTATATGGCAAATAATGAAATATTAGATCAAACAAGACAATAATAAAGACTAGAAATATGGTAGATGAATTAAAAGATCTTATTGACTCAAGAATAATGGAGAAGATAGAAAATTGTAATGGATCCTATAATTCTAGTAATCTATTTTCTCACACTTATAAAATTGTATAGAAGAGCCTAATATTTATAGGGATCATGTAAGTGACATCCAAATCCTAATGATAGAGTTTTTGATGAAGTAGGATGCCAAAAAACCCGAATCTAAAGCGAAGAATGAGAGAAAAATGTGAAAAATTGGAACGGCAAGGTGGTGCAGCGCCACCTCCAGGCGCCAAGCGTTCTGTAAAAAACAAATATTTTTTTTTTTTTGTTCACAAATTGTCTTTTTCATTCCAAATTCTTCTTCAAATCCAATACCAATTTTGAACACCCAATGGACTTCCAAAATAGAACTTCAACTTGACATAGGACTCAAATAGCATTTCATACTGAATTCTCCTTGACGTGTACTTCAATTAGAATTCTTCAAAACTTCAAACAAGGAATTCAGGCCACACCCAAATTTTAATAATCTCTACCTTGACATTAATTCCGGGTTAATACCCTAAATAGTCACTGAACTTTGTAAAAAGTTTCCATGAGATCACTGAACTTCAAAACTTCCTTACTTAGTCACTGAACTTTTCATAAAGTTCTCAGGAGGTCGCCGAACTTTAAAACTACCCTAAATAGCCACTGAACTTTTCCAAAACTTCCCTAAATAGTCACCCAACT
>CAIGRH010158043.1:0-12829 GCA_903798295.1 Fraxinus nigra | reverse complement strand
AAGTAAAGCCCGAATAGAATTATGATTCACAATTGGCGAGAACACATCTGTGAAATCAACACCCGAAATCTAATTATAGCCTTTTGTCACCAATCTAGCCTTATATCTAGTATCTCCAATCCCATATATACCTTTTTTTCTTTTGAACACCCATTTGTAACGAATCATCCTTTTACCTTTAGGTAATGTTACCAAGTCTCAAGTGTTATTTTTTCTCAAAGACTACATCTCTTCCTGCATAGCAATCATCAATTTTCTGGAATCACCACCGACTGCCTCTTAATATGTAGCAGGCTCCTCAGTGGAATCAATGTCTTCAGCAACATTCAATGCATAAGCAACCAAATCTGCTTCCCCATACTTCTGTGGAGGTTTAATCTGTCTGTAAGGTCTATCCTTAGCTAAAGTATACTTTGGTGCTGGTAGTGTAGGCAAAATAGGCAAGATATTGTTGTCTATCAACCCTTAACTAGACTGGTCTATAGTAGACTGTTCTGCAATCTCTGATTGTTCATCTGACCCAATTTCCAAATCCACCTAAGTTGAATAATTCTGCTCCTCAATTTTATTAGAATCCTCAAGAGATGAACCACGAACCATAGCAAGTTCATCAAATACTACATTCCTACTCACTACCACCTTATTAGTCTCAAAACACCACAACTTATATCACTTTACGCCTGATTTATACCCAAGAAAAATGCACTTTCTAGACCTAGGCTCCAACTTTCCATTATCCACATCAGCATAAGCTGGACACCTAAAAATTTCCAAATCAGAATAACAAGAAGGTTTACCGAAAAATACCTCTTATAGTTTCTATTTATCAATGGCAACTGATGGTGAGAGATTTATCACAAAACACGCTGTAGTAGTAGCTTCTGCCCAAAAAGACTTAGACAACCCAGAATTCGAAAGCATACAACGAACCTTCTCCATCAAAGTTCTGTTCATCCGTTCTACCACACTATTCTGTTGAGGATCCCAAGCACTGTCAAGTGTCTCAAGATGCATTCAGCTCTGCAGAAGCTATTGAATTTATCCAAATAAAACTCCAACCCATTATCAGTGCATAGACATTTCACTTGCTTTTCACTCTGATTTTCTACCAATGTTTTTCACTCCTTGAAGGTCCTAAACACATCACTCTTCTACTTCAAGAAGAATACCCAAACGTTTCTGGAGAAATCGTCAATTATTGTCAACAAATAATAATAGCCACCTTTAGATGGTACCATGGCTGGTCCCCAAAGATATGAATTGATATATTCAAGTGTTCCTTTCGTGTTGTATTTTCCATTTGAAAATCTAACTTTTTTCTATTTCCCAGAGACACAATGCTCACGAAACTCCATTTTGCTGGTCTTCTACCCATCAAGAAGTCCCTTTTTACCCAGTTCCGCCATCTCATTCTCACTCATATGCCTGAGCATTATATGCTTAAGTTTTGTAACTTCATCATTTGTCAAAGAAGAAGTAGAAAATGATGCATCTCCAACCACAGTGGAACCATGCAAAATGTACAGTTGTGTACATTTTTTATGCCCTTTCATGACAACAATAGCACCATTGCTCACCTTCAAAACTCCACCTTCACCATTGTATTTGTAGCCCTTTGAGTCAAGTGCACTCAAAGATATGAGATTCTGCTTCAGTTCTGGAATATGTCTCACATTTGTAAGTGTCCTAATAGCCTCATCGAACATTCTGATTCTGACTGTACCAACTTTAACAATTTTACAAAGCACGTTGTTTCCCATTATCACAGCACCTTTCGAAACTCTTTCATATGTAGAAAACCATTCCTTGTTAAGACACATATGAAAAGTACAAGCCGAGTCAAGAACCCATTCCTCACTAGATTTAGTATTTCCATCATAAATCCCAAGAAGCTCTCCACCACTTTTCTCATTCTCCACAACATCAGCCTCTGCTGCATTAACATGTTGCTTCCCTTTGTCCATAGCACCGCAACTTTGTTTCTATTTTTCAAAGCAAAATAATCAGCTCTAATATTTCCTTTTTTCTTACAGTAATGACATGTCTTCTCAGCATGTCTAGACTTCAATCTAGCCTTCACATTTCTTCCAGAATTTCTATCATGATTCCTCCCACGCACAATCAAGCCTTCAGCATGATTTTCAAATCCTCCAGCAAGATGCTTCATCTTCTCTTTAGATAATAAAGCATCATAGACATCTTACACGGTGAGAGTATCCCGACTATAGAGAATAGTGTCCCTAAAAGTCACATGTGATGGTGGTAGTGAACACAATAACATCAAAGCCAAATCCTCCTCATCATACTTAACCTCCAATGTCTCAAAATCAGCCACAATTTCTTTGAAGATAGTTAAGTAATCACCTAATGACGTACCTTCAAACATCATGTGAGAATACAAGCGTTGTTTCAAGTGTAGCTTGCTGGTCAAGTTCTTTGTCATGCAAAGCTGCTCCAACTTTAACCATAATGCAACAACACTCTTCTCCTTAAGAACATCTTGAAGAATTTGATTCGAAAGATGTAGATGAATTTGAGATTGGGCTTTCTGATCCCTACGCCTCTTTTTATCCTGCGTCCAAGTAGTAAGCATCTTATCAAAGCCAAGCAAGGCTTCCTCCAAATCCATCTACGCCAACACCGCTTGCATCTTCACTTGCCATAGTGTACATCTTATGTTTCTATCCAGCAATAAAATATCATACTTCATTGTCGTCATGCGGAACAATCAACATTGCCCTCTGATTCTACTTGTTATGAAAACCAAATCACAAGATATAGTAACAATGAAATAAAGATGAAAAGAAGAACACGAACAAGAAATTTGAGGAGGAGAATCCACTATAAATAAATAACTTTGTGTTTACAAGACAAGACTTCAATAGTCAACTGAAATCTAAGCACTCAAGAATGTTCTCTCTCAATTCTCTCTATTTTAGAATGATCTTATATTGTTAGAAGTCGTGCACCATATATATATATATATATATATATATATATCCGCTTGGTTGAGTTGTAGAAAGAAGATGAGTCCAAAAATGGGTTAAACAGAATAAACGAGCCAGGGTCAAAAAAGTCTATTGCTCGAGCGATAGGCGAGAGAAGGTCTAGTGATAATGTGTCGTTCGAGCGGCCAGCCAGCGACAGTAGGACGACAAGGTCTCGGGTTGTATTTCACCCCTCTCGCTCGAGCGTCCAGCTAGCGAAAAAGCGATGACTTTTTCCTCCGGTTCATATTTTTTATCTCTTCAAAACTACTCCAACTTATACTCCAATACTCCCCAGAATTTGGGTCAAACCACAACAGTTTTGATGAACCACATTAAGTAGTTAGAACATGAAGTTACTAAAATATAATTTATTTGTATTTAATTTAGTTTTGGAAGGTAACCAAAGTTTGTAAATAATATTTTGGTCTATATTTATTTGATTGACAATAATACAAGTTTTTATATATTTTGAAATCATATAGATTTCAATAATTGTACATTGAACCATTCTTTTTATAAAGTCTTGAATTGTTAAAGTAGGTTACATTGACTCTTTGTGTCGCGAAATAAGTTTAACTACAAGCATAGATCGTCATATAAATAAATATCCATTGTCACAAAATAATTTACGTAATAATTTTATATATTGTAAAATAAAATACATGACATATATGAATAATCATGAAATGAATTAGGCAATAATTATACATTGTTGCTTAAGTGATGACACGACAAACTATTTGTATTGCAAAATAAATTTAATTACAAACATTAGTTGTTACATAATAAATTGTACTACAAAGACTGAATATTCTAAAATATATTGTACAACATATCAAATGCATTGTAAATCATATTTCACGACAAATATGACTTGTTATTAAAGATAATCACTACGAGCAAGTATTGTTGCAAAATAGAATAGGTAAAAAAATTATACTTTTAAAATAATATTCGCAAAAAATATTTTTCTTGCAAAAACTTTATTGGAATAATCGTTGAGACAAACTGACTAGTTGCCCTTTTAATTTTTTGCGATAAATATGCGTTGCAACGACATTATGACAACAAATATTTTGTTGCTATTTTGTACTTTCTGGATCGGACAAATAGTGTTAAGAGTTTATTAATGCGATGCATAAGCGAAAGTTGTCGCAAAGTATATTATGTGACTCATATAGCGCGACATTATGCGCAACATCTTGTTGTTGCTAAATTATTTTTGCAACAAATTTCAATTTTTGCTACAACATTTTTTTTGTTTCCCGAAATCGCTTATTTTTTGTAGTAATGCTACATTTACATTATTTATTATCACTTTTGCATCATGTGAGTTCGAAGATTTTTGTACATTGATTTTAAAAATATATTTTTTTCAATCAATAAGCAAATTTTCTATATATTGGGGTGTTGTCAAAGAAACTATTAACCACCAGTGCACAAGAAGTATAATTCTTTATTGAATGCCTAAAAAAATCTCCACGTCAATTGAAGAAAAAAACAATCTTCAGTACATACAAGACATGAGAAAACGTGTGGTTTAGGCAATGGATTGTATGGCCCAAGCACAACTGGCTGCCTCATTGGTGGGATCTGTTATTAACAATAATGTCAAATGTTATAATGATAACTTATATGATAGTCATTGAGCCAACAATGTTAAATGTTTTCACTTATAAGATAACACCAGCCTCACAATGTTTATAAGCCTCACAATGGTTCCTCTTATACACTTCTAGAGACAGTAGAAAGTGAAATAGGTAGAAATAAGTGATGGATAAATAGATGGTAATTATAAGTCTTACGAAATGTGTAGTTAAAACTAAAATTTGATCAACTTAAGTTATAAGTTAAGAAAATTCGAAGTAAAATTTTAATATAATTAAAGTCGGAGCTGCGGATTATGGGAGAAGTGGCAGTGATATAAGAGCACTCGTCTAGACTCAAAAGTAGCACCTAAATTATGGGGTACTTCATTTTCCAAATGATATAGCTGCTTTTATTGAATTAAGAGATCTTTCTATTTGTTCCCATCGATTCCACCAGAATTTCAGGAAAAGGGCCTAAAATCGTATTGCATAACTGCTTTGATCAAAACTTCCCGACCTCAGCCAAGAACAGATTTCGACGTCAACCTCGGTTTCTTTTTGAGAGTATTTCTTAATACTTTCAAACACTCTCCTCTTGCTGTGCCCAGTGAATATTGGAAGCCCCAATATTTATCGTGGAACTAGATCATTCAATTCTGATGCTCACTTTCTTGAATGACAGGACTGAATGAATGCCTTTTCATGTACCCTCAAAATGCCACCCCTTCAGTGATTAAATGCCATATTGTCGTAAGACCAAATTGTCATCGACGAAAAACAAATGGCTGCTAGTATTTCAAGGACCTCTCCGGAAGCATAGGAAATCCACATCTTACCTCTTGTTCCACAACATTTATGAGTGATGAAAACACGAATATTTACACAACAAAAATAAGCCCCCATTAATTCCCCATTATCAAGAATTCATTCAAATTCGTAGGCAATAACAACAATTTATGTTTGATTTCTGTACGGATTCTATAACTTTTGAATTTTTAATATTTGTATTCACTGTAGCTTAATGAGATAAGAATAAAAATCTCATTAAAATGAGATCCCAACGAGGACTAAAAAAGGTGAGAATTAAAAAACTTGAAGAAGACCATGAAACGGAACCACAACTTTTATGAGTGATCCAAACACTCCCGCCCAAAACAATGACACCTTGACAAAGACCACGGAACCACAATTCCAGAAGCATGCTCGATGATGACAAAAGTAAAACATGCAATAACAATTAAGGCCGGGAATAAGGTTTAGCTCTGTACGATCATAAATGTTGTAGGACTAATACAATAGTCGTTTTGTCAATTGTTTTTACTAAGGAAGGGAATAAGGTGGATCACTTTGTTGGGAGATTTACACCAATTCTCTTTCTTTCTATTAACATGCAAGACATTTTGTTGTTCAAAAGATTATTGGTAAACAAGAAAAATAAAGAATATAACGCACAATAAATTGAAACACAATATCTGCAATTGTAACATAAGATTTATTCTCTCCATAAAAATAAGAATATAATACATGAACTCATTGATTATAATTAAATAAAATAAAATAAATATTAAAAGAAAATGAATAGAAAGATCAAATACAATAATATTTTTAATAATGTTTTGTGAATCATTCAATACTTCTATTTTATTCAAATATTAACGAATCACGATAGGTTTCTTCTCACTATACAACTAAATTTTAAAGTGAATTCACCACCTCATCCATATTTTCACTTAACGTAACTCCTAAAGAAATTAAGAATTCTACCACTAGGAGGGAATGCTGGCATGAAATAATTGTAAATATTTAATTCATTTGAACAACTAACAATCTCAAACAAATTTAGGGGGACAATCTTGTACTTATTTGTTTTGAATTTTCACCAAAGTAGTATGTCGAAAGATTCATTGATCAAATTTTCAAAAGCGACTATTTAATTGGAATGTATAATTGTCTATTTGAACATTGAATTTAATTGGATTATGTCTAATGTAGATTTATCTTTTTAATTGGGATGCATGTAATTTTAATTGAGCCGGACAAAATCTAAATTAATATATTTTCAATTTTTTAAATGGTTTGACGCTTTGAAACGTTTGCAAAGATGGAATTTTTAACCAAACAACTTCAAAACGGTTTGATTCGGTTCTAAATCAAAATATTGGCAGTTCCACATGGATTCAAATCAACGATTTCAAAAAAGTGGTTTTGGTTCAACTTTGCGATTTGAAGATTTCGTTGTTTAGTCCTTGGATCTATCACAACGTTCTAATAAATGATTGCCATTGATTAATATAATTGAGATTTGACAACATTTTTAAGTGTGTGTTAATGTCACCTTTTGCACATATATCAAATCATTATTATTATACTATTTAATACCAAGTCTTGTTTTATATAAAGTAAAATTTTAAAACAAGATTGAACTTCAAAGAGGGGATTGAACTCAAATAGTATTGCTTGTCTTTTGAACCGATATCAAATCATTATTATTATATTATTTAATACTAAGCCCTGTTTGATACTCATTAAAAAGAGTTTTTTTAGAAAAATGAGTTTTGAAATAATGATTTTTCTTTTTTTAGAATGTATGACTAAAAAGTAGGAAAATTTTTATTTTTGTTTTTATGTGCAAAATATTTTATTGTGAGAATACAAGATTGAAATGAGTTTAAGAAAGAAAAAACTTTTGGAGAATGGTAGACAAACATGGTATAAGTCATGTTTATATAATGTAAAAGTTAAAGACAAGATGGAACTTCAAAAAGGGGATTGAAGTCGAATAGTTGAAAAATTCTATAAGTACAGATATATAATTTTTTTCACGGCTATCTCCCTATATAAAATTTATAAAAAAAACCTTGTACTTAAAGCATTTCTCCAAATATTATTGCTTGTCTTTGAAACGATATAAAATCGGTATTATTATATTATTTAATACCAAGTCACATTTATATAAAGTCAAATCTTTAAGATATGATGGAACTTAAAAAAGGGGATTGAACTCGGATAGTATTGCTCGTCTTTGAACCTTATCAAATTATCAATATTATACTTTTAAAGACTAAGCCTATTCGTTGGGATTAAAATCTAAATTTTAATTTAAATCAATGTTAACAATTAATTTTAATCGCATATTTCACATAACTCACAATTTTTCGACTACACATTTCATTAATTTTTATCCAAATCTATTAAAATTCTGATTTTAATCACAACCAAACATGAACTGAGTATCATCATGTCTAATACAAAATTCTTGTTTTTTGCTTTTGAAAACATAATAAATTATCAATGAAATTGATCTCATTGGACCACTGACAAAATCGCAATAGCAATGCAATCGATCCAAGAGTACTTGATCTAGACTCAAAAAGTAAATATCTAACAAAATTAATTTATAAACATCTTCATTTCCCGAACAAGGCATGAAGCACAAGTGCTACAACCAAATTCGGATAATAATGGTACATTATCCAAAGAGACTAGAGCTCCAAGGGATAGAGGAGACACAACATTCTATGAACTACTAAGAAAACATCACATTCTGAGCAAAGATTAGCACCTCTCGTATAGCCACCCCTCGCACGGTCCATTTCCTTTTTAGCACCGGAGACTATCACAACACATGAACGTTCACGAATGACAGCTCCACCACCAATGAAACCAGAATCAGAAGCTTCTGCCTTAAGCTCAAACTTCCATACTAAAATAAAAACCATCGACTTTAGACAACAGAAGAGGCACTATTTGTGTCTGAATTTTTATAGTTTCTGGTACGGTAACACCGGGATGCTTTGTTCATTTCTAAAAAAATTGTCCGGATCCACCTTTGTCTTAATCTTTACCAATCTATGGAAATTTTCCTTGAAATACTTAATCCCATAAACTGTTCCTTCTAAGTAACTGTTTTTCCCATTGTGGTTAATCCCCAAATCAAGATCCCTGTAATTGAGAAATGATCCCCTTGGCGACTTGGAGACGAAAGGAGTCATATAAGCATATAATTTTCTTGTCAGATCAATGTATTTTTCTTCAGCTTCAACGCCGTTTTCTTCCCAGTTTGTTGCATACTGAAGCTTGAATAGATTTCCAGCTCTGTGTGGAAAAGGTTTTTCTGATGGTGGAATCTCAGCCATTCGACCTCCAAGGGGATTGAACGTAAGCATTACACTTTCCACTTCTATCATCTTCTTGAATATGAACTCCAAACCCTGTTTTGAAATAGGGTTTGTTATGTAATCGGATTTCCTCTTAAGGTGGGTTAGAACTTGAGGAACTCTACTGAGAAGAACGTTAACCGGAGTTCCGGCGGGAAAGTTTGTCCAGAAAACGACAGATTCAGCCCAACTCATTTCAATACAGTCTGATTGTTCCAATTCCAGTTCTGGAAAAGTTTCGTTCATGAGAGAGAGAAGTTTTTTGGAATCTCCAAGGAACAAGGTCCAGAATGTTGCTCTATTGGTTTTTTCTCTAGTTCGGACACTACTGTTCACGACATCAAGTGACATTCTGATGAAGAGTTCTTCGGGCAACTTGTGTGCAACTTCTTGGTAACGGTAAACGATGTTAGTTAAGTTTTCCTCGTAAGTTCTTGTGACTCGGAAAACAGTAACTGTAGTGGGGACTCGAACGAGCTTGATTTTGTATGCTAGAACAACTCCAAAGCTGGATCCACCACCTCCAGTAATTGCCCAGAACAAATCTTCTCCCATTGATGCACGGTCAAGAATCTGGCCATTAACGTCAATTATTTGTGCATCAATAATGTTGTCAATGGAGAGGCCGTATTTTCTCATCATGTTACCATATCCGCCACCACCGAAATGGCCACCAACGCCAACTGTCGGACAAACTCCGGCGGGGAAGCCATGAACATTACTTTTCTCTGCTATTCTGTAGAAAACTTCACCAAGAGTTGCTCCAGTTTGAACCCATGCAGTTTCATTTTTTATGTTGACATTGATGGACCGAAAGTTGAACATATCAAGAATGAAAAAAGGAACATCTGAAACATACGAGACACCTTCATAATCATGGCCTCCACTGCGGATTTTCATTTGCAGGCCATGAATTTTTGCGCTAACAATGGCTGCTTGGATATGGGAAACATGCGATGCAGTTAGAATCAGTTGTGGTTTAGGGGTTGTAGACTCATTGAAACGCAAGTTTCGTATGTAAGATTGCAATACATAAGAGTATGAAGAATTTTCAGGAGTATACAATACTGCAGAAATTGGAATAGAGGGTTCAGAATGGCTCTCAAGGCATTCAAGCAAACCCTCAAGAGATGATGAATTATTTGCAGTGGCCAGTACAACAGAACCCATTTTTTATCTGAAGTATTTTATTCGGGCGAAGAGAAATGTTATATGGGCAGACTATATATAGAGAAGAAAATGAAAATGTTATATGGGCAGACTATATATATATATATACAGCAGAGGGACCCAAAGAATTCAGTGTGACAAAGAAAGGTGAGGAGAGGAAACCGACAGCGAGGGACCCAAAGAATTTTGTGTGATAAAGAGAGGAGAGAAAGCGTACGTGACCACGTACATTAGTTTTATGTGCAAAGCAGTTGAGACCACGGACAAAATGTTTGGACGTGAAGAAAGATTCCCAGGTTTGAAAAGTGAAATTTGAAGACAGAGAAGCTGTAACGATTTAATATCTTCATTGTCTTATTACTTTAGCTAGCTCCAAAGATGGATTTCATCTAAAAACTTCTTTAGTACGTTACGTGTTCTTGCACATTAAGAATTATCTAATCTTCATTTTCAGAATACTTTAGCTAGCTCAAAAGATGCGATTCATCCAAAAACATCTTTAAAATTTCAGGTGTTCTTGTACATTATGCATTATTCAAGAAATATATTCATTTTTCAAGAAGTAAAAACAAAAGAAAAATATAAACTCATCTTCTCCTTCACTGAGAAGTTAAACTAGGTTAATTACCGATATGCTTTGCATAATTATTTATCGTTTTTAATGCAAGTTTTTAAGTCGCATAGAGATATAAGAATGTCATATGAGAGTAGATATATAATTGTGATCGAGAGTCGCTATTAATTAATTTAGGAATAATGATCAATAAGATTGTGCATATATTGTCTTTGCTATTGAACTGCATTAAAACATATTAATAGGGTGGATTCAAAAACTTAGTAATCATCTCACATAATTTTACAAAAGCTCTCATAAATTGTTCATTAGAATAATTAGTTTAATTAATTAATTAATTAGTATAAATTCTTCAAACAAATTTTTCTATTAGATTAAAATTAATATTAATTGATACTAGATTAAGTACATGGTTCTCGTGAGAACGATACTCTGCTCACTACTTTATTGTTTGTTTGCGATATTAAACATTTGCAGATTTCAACCGATCACATATCGCTTAACCTGTGCTTAAGAATAGCTGAGAAAGGAAATATTTTATTTTTGTAGGAAAATTTTATTGATATTTTGAGATCAAAGAAATTGATATTGCTTAAGGAATTGTACAGGAAATAGAGCACAAAAGCTTAGAGGATGTTCCACACTAGAATGTCTACTTGATCAAATAGATAGGAACCTTGTACTGCTTGTCAAACGAAGATATGACTAGTCCGTATAAAAGGCATTGTACTAGTCAAGGCACTTCCCCGTTGAAAAAAGTTGCACCCACGATTCTGAAAGTCAACCTTAAATAAAGATATCCTATTTATCACCAATATACAAGAGGCACATTTATGAATTATTTGTGAATCCATGTCGAGCCAAGAGTAGACAACCAATTCAGCAGTAACAATAAAACTTATAAATTTATGAAACATATAGAATACTTGTATAATTTTTGGAAACACGATGTGGATTTCTTGTCCTTGAGTGCACTTGGATAGGTTTAAATTCAGATAGAGAAATCATAAGTACTTATTTAAGGATGCTTGATCATTAGACGAAATTAAATTTTATTAAGGTAAAATCACGAGTCCTAATCCTTATTAGATAAAATTTATTTTTTCTAATATTTATAGTTTGATTAAAGTTCGGATTATTAACTTGGATATTTAACACAGTTCTCGTGTGAACAATACTTTAAATATAATTATATTACTTGTCCTGATATTGTTAACTTTGAGTATATTCCGAACACAAAACAAGGGAGATCATGGGTGTAAGTCTAATACGAAAAATTATAACAATTAGCATAAGGACAATAAATTTGTGAAGAGCGAAGGAACATGGTAGCATTTCGCATGCAAGACTTTATGAACTTGCCTTTAACGGTGATGTAAAAATTTAGAGGGTGTTTGGTGAGGATTAAAAATAGATTTTTAGTAAATTGTGATAAAAGTTTTTGAAAAGTTGTGAAACTCATGAAATATGTGGTTAATATTGATTGTTTGACTTTGACTTAAATTAAAATTAAATTTTAATCCTGCCCAGACAGAGGCTTAATGTTTTCCAGAAAAAAAGGTGGTTACAATATGGAATTATGAACAACACTTTAATTTTATATTGTAATTTCTAAACCTTAAAGAACGGACTAATTCAACATCAAAACATGAAAAATCAAGAGGCTAAACCAACGTTGTTTGATCTTTCGCCGTTCAACCCAGATAATTGCTTATAAAAACAGATGAGACCCTAGATCTCTAGTTGAAAAAATAGCTTACACCTCACTCTTGGAACCCTAAGCTATCATCAACTCCAGCACTGGCCCACCACCATGGCTTGTATTACTCTTTAAATTCAATCATGGTTAGGTAAAAAATACTTATCATGCATCTATTGAAGAGTTAGTTATATGTGATATTTATATATATAGGCTCTTTAGAAAGTAAGAAGGATTAGACCGCAATTGAAAAGCACGCTTTTGGTGTTTTTCTATTGCAACTAAACTGAACCAACATCGAATCAAAGTCATTGGATTAAGGTCATTCTCAGAAGTCGGATTGGAGGATAAAGTCATCAATTCTCGCAGTTTAGGGCTCATTCAAACCTCATCTGCTGAGTGCAACCTTCTCTTTTGTTGCGTTTTTTATATCGCAAGTGTACAATATCATAACAGGTAATATAGTGGACCTAAGAGTCCGGATTATCGTTCCCATGAGGACTGTACTTTAGTCTTAATCTATTTTTCTAACTCTTATTTGATGGAAGTAAATCAGATAAGGAATTATGATAGTTGGAAAGATTGATTCTCTTAAATGAACTAAATGCCTAAAACTAATGAAGATTTTGATGAAATAACAAACACAAATT
>CAIGRH010158010.1:0-10238 GCA_903798295.1 Fraxinus nigra | reverse complement strand
TCTCTCTCTCTCTCTCTCCCAAGAAATTCCTTTACCGTCCTTCATGAAATTTTGGTACATAATCGATTCGAATATCAGCTTCCCATAGCGATAGTAATTAGGCTCCACGACTTAATAATATATCAAAAATAGGCCACAGACTCATGATGCCCATGCATTATGTCTCACCTCAATTGTTAATAAACTAGTAAGGTCCATAGTAAACAATATGTAGTAGTTATTAATATCCCCTGTTTTATATAACCTCTATTTTTACCTTAACTTCTTAAATTACTGAAATCTAGTCATTCATGATAGTTTTGCCAAACATTTTTGTGTTATTGTTTGTGAGATGAGTAGCGAGGGTTGTCTAGTAAGAGCACTATTATGTGTAAAAGGCCATCCGCGAAGACAGACTTGTCGCATAGGTTGCATGCATACATGTATATTGACATTTCATTAAATTACTTCCACTTGACATTAATAATATGTTTGAGGTGTAAGACATTAATGCACTTCCAATTTTGCCATAGACATTTATAATTGGTAATACATGGACCAATTGGAAAAATTAGGTACCAATGAACTCAAGTCCACTTGCTATGGTAACATGGAGTAGAGCATTACATCAACATAATTATAAAGTTTACAATAATATATTATGCCATTAAAACAAAAATTTCATAAGGACAAATTGATTTCTTGAAAATTATAGATTCTCAATCAAACATTATAAATAAAGATTTTGTTATATTTTCCAATAGTCATGATATTAGAGCTTATAAGTGTTCTTATTTCAAATCTCATCTAATTAAGAAATTTCACTCGTCAACATATTCTTTTTTTTTTTTTTTACATTAAAGTATCTTAACATTGTAACATATAAGCACTACATTACTTATAAAATATAGAACAATATAGAACAATATCATCGATAGTGTTCGTTACGTGTCTATGTGGTAGTAGGCTCACTACCATATTTCCGAATGAAGTTGATATGTATTTTTATTTATTGAATTATACAGTAGCAACTCCACGATCACATAAATAATAAAATACCGTACATATTTACTTTAAAAACCATTGAAAATGAAATCTAGCATTCTAAGATTCATGAGTATATTTCCCTAAGGGTCTGTTCTCTTTACTGTTTTCGGGTCATTTTCAGTTTTCGAAAACATTGAAAACACGTTTACTTACCTATTTTCATAAACGAATTTCCGAAAATGAGTTTAAAATTTACAAAGAAAACCAAAAACGACAAATTGTGTTTTCAGTTATAATCAAACCAAAATTTTAAAAACGCGTTTCGGATGTTTTTAGTTTAACATCACCCCAACCACCACCAACGCAGCCACCGTCGCCACAACCACTGTCAACAACACCAACACCAAGGTCAATGTCACCGACCACCACCAACACTGCCTAGATCCATCACACCACCATCACCATCGTCGACCGCCGCCACCACCGTCAACAACTCACCCGCACCACCAACAAAAATCGTCGCCAGATCGACCGTAGCCACCAACAAAAACTGCCGCCAACACTTACGTGCACAACCAACAAAAATCACCTAAAACCCCAACACTACCAAAACCATCCAAACCACCACTGCCATCACCACCACAATCAATATCAACGTTGATGAAATCGCTACGCGACGTCGTTAGAGTGTCGTGCATAGTGTTTCTCGCGATTCTGCAGCGGTGAAGACGTATGTCTTGCAGGAGAAAAGTTGTTGTGGTGGTGAAGATGGGAAGGGAGAAGAGAAAGAGGCAGGAGAGAGAGACGGAAGGGGAAGAATGTACATGGATTATGGATTTTGGATTTTTTTTTATTTTTGAAAACAATTTTTCAAAATGACAAAAAGAACGTATTTTCAATCATCTCAAAATGAACACTCAAAACACAAAATCCAAAATGAATTCAAAATTCAAAACTAAAAATTGAAATACGAAGAGAGCACCCCCTCAAATTTTTAAATTTACAAAATATGGATTCGTAAAAAATAAGTTGAATTGAAATGGTAATGATCGAATGGGTCAGATTTATATTTTCAATCTTTAATACGAAATAATGATATTTTATATTTTTTTTTCGTAGAAACTTATCCTCTTAACAAGTTGGGTTGAATAATATATTATAATACGACTTCATTTTTATTATTTTAGTTTTGCGAGTAAGTATATACCATTATGCGTTTGAACGGCATAATTCTCTACTAAGATCAATTTTGATTAGATCGCATCCTTTTATTTGATCAATTATTTTTGCATTGGTATTCTTCGATGGAATTATAACGACATCGTCGCTCCAATTTATAATATGAAGCGCTACATTATGTACAAAAATATTGTCAACAATTTTTCTTTTTGATTTCATTTCTTTCTCTATAATGATATAATTTATTCAAATATCTCAATTTCCAATATTTCACGTACATAAACATCTTTTGGAGTTTTACAATTTGTTATGTCTCTATGTTATTTAAAGATATAAGCCTTCTTAATGGATTATCTTTACATTTTAGCCCTTATTTGAGCTCAATTTTATCAAAAGAAAAAAATATTTCTAACCACATATTTTTCAATAAAATAATCTTACACGTAAATTAAAAAAAAAATCTTATTTTTTAATCATAAATTCTCCAAATGACATTATTCTAAAGTAAATTTATTTTTTTCCCAAAGTGGGGCTCAAACAAGGGCTTGATCTATTTTTCTTGTGCAAGTTTTTCACTTGGAATTGAACGTCATTGTTTTTCAACCATGCTTCATTAATTTCAAAATACATTTAGCTCGATTTACGAATTGTAATCTCAACTAGAAGTGGGTGCGGTCTGATTCAATCCAAATCTAAAGAGAATTGAACCGAACCTAGTACCATGAGAATCTTAGAAAGGAACAATTAGTTTCATATCCAACTATAGAACCGAATCAACTGGTTCTGATTCGGTCCAATTTATTTTGATTCTTTATATTGAAAAAATCATAAAAGTAAAATATGAAACTATTTGTAAAATTGAAAATCACTTGTCATTCTTGTAATCCAACAATTAAAAAAAAATCTATTAAACAAGACAACAAACAAAAATGACTCCAAAACTTAAGATTAACTTATAGAGGTGAAAAAATAATAAACTATTAAACATAGTATAAACGGTAAAATCTTGAAAGAAAATTAATTCTTAAGAAAATTCATATAACAACAACTTAATTATTTTTAGTAATTCTTGAGGATCGTGATTATTAATAATCGGCCACTTTGAAAACAACAATAAAATTGAATTCTTATGAAATATTGAATTAGAAATATATTTTTCCTAGTGTTGCATTAAAATTATGATTTATAAAATATTTATTAAATTATTTAGACTTGACTTTCGATTACACATTAAGAAGTATATGGAAAATAACATTTTAACGTGAGATAATTTTGAGGTCTAGTGTTTAAAGATCTGGTGCATCTTGGCACATATACCGATTCGATCCGAGCTCTCGGAATTGGAAATTCGGGAGAGCCAAATTCATTGTTGATTCTTACGACAATATCGAGTAGTGGACCAGAATCGATTGATTCTCGATGTATGATTCCAAAACCGACCCATTTAGTAGAGGAATTGGAGCCGAACCGACCAGTTCTATTTGGTTCCAATTCGGTTCCACCGATTCTGGGAAAAAAATGCCCACTCCTAATCTCACCGATCATTGAGTGATTGATGAGATTATATTTTGTAAAGTTCAGTGACCGACGAGGAAACTTTTGGAATTCAGTAACTCCCTAACATTCCGTAATTGGAATTAACGTTCACTAACTAATTGGGAACTTTTGAAGTTCGATGACTAATGGGAAAACCTTTGAACTTTAGTGAAACCATGAAAACCTTACTCAAAGTTCAGTGATCAATCAGGTTATTAACCCCCATTTTTATTTTTTATTTTTTATTTTTTAGTCTTTTTTTCCCTTCTTTTTTGTATTAATACCTCACAATTTTATTCTCTCTAGTGTCGCCAAACTTAGAAAAAGAATAATCTCTTATCTCGGGATAACTGATAATATTATCTTTTGACTTCTCTAAGATCGAAGAGTCAACAAAAGTCTATGTAGTCAACTATTTCGGAAGCTACTTAATAGTATTCAACTTTGAAATTCATACATATTTTTAGCTAAGCATCTAATAAATTTCTAGTTTTTGTTATGCTTCACAACCGAGGCCCTAGATGAAGTGTATGTGGCATCCTACGTGGAGCTTAATAAAGGATGAAGCCCTATGGCCTACAACCAACGTCATCAATGTTTTACAAAAGGAAAGTAAAATGAAGCTCATGTTTAAGCAGAAGCTCTATTGATTGAAGCTCACTTTGGAAGCCTATTACCGAAGTGAAGTGGAGAAAAGAAGAGAAAAGTTTTGTTCCAAAGCTCTCATTTGCCGAAGCCCTTCCCACCAAAGCCCTTTATACAAAAGCGGCAGCAACATTGATGCTCAATCCGGAGCTCACATTTGAGATGGTGCCCACATCCTTCAAAAGATCTTCTATAGATAAAATCTTATTCAAATGATTGATTTGACTTTTCTAACGAGAGATATGTCAAATCTTGACAGTTTAGTTTGTAGGGTGACTACCTTTTTAAGTGCATTTATATGCGCCATATTTCATCTTCTCTCTTGCTCTATCATTCTTAGATTGTTTGAGTTGAATGTTTATCCAACTGTTTTTTATTATTCTTTATTATACAATCATGTTCATAAATATCGCTAGCATCCGAATATTTTTGTTTCACGTCGTAGAGCTCTTCCCACGCTCAAATTGAAACATCATATTAACTAGTGATCTGTCCAAGCGTGTTGTAATTAGCTTGCGTGGAAGCGAGTAGGTTCAATATTTGTTATCCACGTATGCGTGCAAAAAATGAAGTCAACAATTTTTATTGAGATGTGCCTGAATAGAATGATGACTGAAATTGTATCTTCTTTATAAAGTTCTTTTAAAAAATGCAGAAACAAGCCAAAAGAAGTCAGACTGAACATACTGGAAGAAGTCATCAAATGGACACTTAGACACAGCCAAACATGCGGTAAAGCTTAGAGCCACACAACGATCGCATATGTTTTTTATTCTTTTTTTACCTTTTACCTTTTTTTTTTTTGTTTATTCATACCTCACAATTTTATTATCTATAGTATCACCAAACTTAGAAATAGAATAACTTCTTATCTCGGGATAACCGATAATATTGCCTTCTGACTTCTCTAAAATCAAATAGTTAACAAAAGTCTATGGCTATACAGCCAACTATTTCGGAAGAAAACCCATTTAGCATTGATTACTTAATAGTATTTAACTTTGAAATTTATACATATTTTTAGCTAAAAATCTAATAAGTTTCTATTTTTTGTTATGCCTCACAACCGAAACTCTAGATGAAGCATATGTGGCATCCCACGTGGAGCTTAATAAAGGACGAAACCCTATAGCCTACAACCAACGTCATCAATGTTTTACAAAAGGAAAGTAAAATGAAGCTCATGTTTAAGCGTAAGCTCTATTGATCGAAGCTCACTTTGGAAGCCCATTACCGAAGTGAAGTGGAGTAAAGGAAAGAGAAGTTTTGTTCCAAAGTTCTCATTTGCCGAAGCCCTTCCCACCAAGCACTTTATACAAATGCGGTAGCAACGATGATGCTCAATCCGGAGCCTACATTTGAAATGGTGCCCACATCCTTCAAAAGATCTCCTATAGATAAAATTTTATTCAAATGATTGATTTCACCTTTCTAATGAAGATATGTCAAATTTTGTTAGTTTAGGTTGTAGGGTGACTACCTTTTTAAGTGCATTAAATATGCCACAGACTTGTGAAGTTATATTGATGCCTATAATATGAACCTTTTGCTAAATAGATGTGTTGACATTGAAAAATAAGTATATAAATTCCAAGCCAACTTAGAGGATAAACACGGATTGATTGATATATAATCAAAGGATTACAAAAAGTGATACAATAATTCATTTTTCTTGTTAAAGGAGATATTTGAAATATGAGAATTATGAGAGATTTTGTTGTTTCTTTTGTTCCGTGCTCCTCTCTTTTCTTCCTCGCACTCTTCCTCCTTTTATAGGAGAAAATATAGTGTACATTATACTTTGTGTCTTGTCAACTGCAATTCCGAGCTGAAGAAGTACGATTGTTGTTGCAATTTGATTGGCTGTTGAGCTCAGTTGTCAGGTCATTATGAGTTAAACATGCAGGTGGTCCCAAGTAATTAATGAATTATTTAGGGAAAGAAGCTAAAGTTGCTAATTGGTAGATTAAGTGGGCGCTGATGTAAGACCTTTCCACGTGCATTTTACTAATTGGTGGATTATATATTTTGTTAGTGATCTTCAATCATTATGTTTCCCTTATCCTCGATAGACTACATAATCTTCTGGTGCTTGTCAAATTATAACCGAACTGACCTTAATCAACCGACCTCACATCAATGCTAGCTCATCGCATATAATAACTCGAGTTAATTGACCTCGGAGGTCGGATGTCAACAAGATGAAACAACGTGCTTCTTCATCCAATAGACACCACTTCAGGTGTGTTTGATGAATATTATTGAGGAAAAAATGCATTTTAAATAGTGATTTGATGTGAAATATGTGGTTAAAAATAAGGAAAGTTATTCATGTGATGAAAAATATTATTTTATTAAAGAATGTGGTTGAAAATGAGTTTTGAAAAAATATATTTTTGGGGAATATGTGTCAAACAAAGACTTCATTTGTAACACTATAAATACTCTCTCTGTATCATTAGAAGACTAATGCAACTATATATACTTGAGGCTATATTTCATCTTCTCTCTTGCTCTATCATTCTTAGATTGTTTAATTTGAATGTTTACCCACCTGTTTTTTATTATTCTTCATTATACAATATTGTTCATATATATATATATAGCATCAGAACATTTTTGTTTCGCTTTGTAGAGCTCCTCCCATGCCCAAATCGAAACATCCTATTGACTAGTGACGTGTCCAAGTGTGTTGGAATTAGCTTGCGTAGACGCGAGTATGCTCGATATTTGTTATCCACGTATGCATGCAAAAAACGAGGTCAATAATTTTTATTCAGATGTGCTTGAATAGAAAGATGACTGAAATTGTATCTTCTTTATAAAGTTCTTTTAAAAAAGCAGAAACAAGCCCAAAGAAGTCAGGCAAAACATACTAGAAGAAGTCATCAAACGAACACTTAGACACAGAACTGAACTAGTCACTGAACTTTACAATTCGTCATTGAACTTTCAGCCATGCACGCAAGGGGTTACTCACCTTTCAAAATAATGCAACTAGTCACTGAACTTTACAATTCATCATCCCAGAAGTCACTGACCAAATGACAGTTGATAAATTGGACGAAATTTCCACGTGGCAGCTGATGTTGCGAGACAACTCAATGAATTTAGCCACTTTCTCAAAATTGCTACACACGTGGAAATTTCAGCTTGTCAAACATTAGTCATTGAACTTTCAACCATGCACGCAAGGGGTCACTGAACTTTCAAAATAATGCAACTAGTGACTAAATTTGTACAATTCGTCATCCCAGAAGTCATTGAGCAACTATTATAGGCTAACTATTAAAGAGTAAAGTTATATGACAACCAAGGGAGAATTACACCAAATCATTCATTTCATTATTTATATACTTCGTACAACCGCTGGGATAACAAAACTAATTTCTGTGGGCACTTTAGAAACCACAAACATATTTCTGTGAGCACTTCAAAAACCACAAAACAAAAATTAGTGTGCACATCCAAAAAATTGGTCTGCACTAACCATATTAACAAAGACTTCAAATCATCTAGCATCACTAAACTGCCTACACTAAACATGTACAAAATAACTATACTACAGGCCCCATTGAATCCCAGAACTGGCTGCATTCAACCCCCCCCCCAAAACCCCACTTGAAACTCAGACTTTGTCAACTGTCTCTAAGTGCTCGATCCTCCCACAAATGCAAAAATGAATAAAAGATAACCATATAAACTATTCTTAAAAACAGTATTATTTGTACCCCAACGACATCTCTGCTTATGTCAACTCCTGTCAATGTCATCGCGTTATGGTAACATTTGTTATGACTTCTCCCCGCATACAGAACATGTCATAACCGTTCTCCCCTTCTTACTTATATGCATTTGTGACTATGATTGAGAAGCTGTAGTTTCTTCGGATCCCTTTCGTCTTTTCTTTTTCATTCTTCCCTTGCTTGCTTCATACCATGGTGGAGGAAGCACATCAACTCCTCCAGTTCGAGGCCACAAACCTTGACCATTGATGGGATGTATTACATGTTCGTGTGTCCACATGTATGTTTCAACCAAAAACCATTCTGACACGTAAGCTTGTATGTCATGACCTCTATCCAAGATGCAAGCAATCGCACGTGAACAAGGAATCCCAAAAATATGTCATCTTCTACACACGCAAGTTCGATTCTTCATATCAACTACAAAATCCGCATATCCACACTCAACTTTATATTGATGAACCCCATCCCATTGCAATAAACATTCAGGGCTGCATCCCTATAATTCTCTAATTTTTTTTTGCATTTTGGGGAATATGGGCTTGTTATAGTTTTTTAGCTTATCCTGCCTTACGTGGATTCGGTGCATCAATATGTTTTGAATCCCAATCAACATTGTGAGTACGGATTTCTCTCTGTTTTCCAAAATGAAGTTGTTGAAGACCTCACATAGGTTATTAAGAAGCATTTCACACTTCGATTGTTCCGAGAAGTGAGATCTACTCTATTCATTGGGGGTCTTTCCAACAACCATCAATGTGCCTCTTTGTTTATGTTTTCAATCTTTTCTATCCAATACTTGAATGATCCTAAGTGGCTTGACTTTGCTGCACCCGACAAATAATCTTTCAGAAAGTTCTGGTACATATGCCTAACACAGAACCCGTGTTCTGCTTTCGGAAATAATTCGAAAATAATTCCGCCACAACATTTATCAGTCCTTTCTGTCTATCACTCATGAAGGTAATGGACATCCAATTCTCCATTGCTAGATCCTTAGACAACAACATCATAAACCATCGCCATGAACTAGTATTTTTTTTCTCAACGACCGCATAAGCAATTGGATATGTACAATCATTGGTGTCTACCCCAACTGTTGCTAAAAGTTGACCTCCATATTTTCCTTTTGGAAAACATCCATCTATACCAACAAAACGCCTACACCCTTGAATAAAACCCCGCTTACATTTATGGAAACATAGATACCCTTGAACACATTTTCCACTCGCAAAATGATCACAATAGATCCAGGATTTGTTCTCCTCAATTCATCATCATAACAACCTAACAATGCAAATTGTCCAATGTCATTCCCTTCTATTAGAACTTTGGAATATTTCCTAGTATTCCATGCAACTGTCCTCGTAATGTGAACTCCCAAATCTTTTCTCTAGGGCTGTAAGTAAAATTCGCCAAACCGAAAAATCGAATCGAAACCACATTTNCTAGATCCTTAGACAACAACATCATAAACCATCGCCATGAACTAGTATTTTTTTTCTCAACGACCGCATAAGCAATTGGATATGTACAATCATTGGTGTCTACCCCAACTGTTGCTAAAAGTTGACCTCCATATTTTCCTTTTGGAAAACATCCATCTATACCAACAAAACGCCTACACCCTTGAATAAAACCCCGCTTACATTTATGGAAACATAGATACCCTTGAACACATTTTCCACTCGCAAAATGATCACAATAGATCCAGGATTTGTTCTCCTCAATTCATCATCATAACAACCTAACAATGCAAATTGTCCAATGTCATTCCCTTCTATTAGAACTTTGGAATATTTCCTAGTATTCCATGCAACTGTCCTCGTAATGTGAACTCCCAAATCTTTTCTCTAGGGCTGTAAGTAAAATTCGCCAAACCGAAAAATCGAATCGAAACCACATTTTAAAAATCGTCGGCTTGGTGCCACTTGAACCCATCAACGAAATGATTTTGAACTAAACCAAATCGGTAAAAAACGGGTTGATTTAGGTTTGAGAATTTTAATTGCGATTTAAAACCAAACCGAACCGGCGAAAAAATATTTAAAAATAAAAAAATGAATTTTTTTTTTTGAAAATTCATCCAAATATGTAAAATTCAATAATTTTGTTATTTGTATGTATTTTCGTCAATTTATAATTTTCTATTATATATATATATAT
>CAIGRH010157944.1:0-13305 GCA_903798295.1 Fraxinus nigra | reverse complement strand
CATCACTAATTCTCCCATAGACCCATACTTTTATTTGTGAAGTACTATGTAAATTTTTTACAAGGGTGTGCGTGCGTGAGAATTAGTTATTTTTGTTCACCGTTTATTGTTACCTTAACCCTTATTTGGTACACATTAAAATCTTTATTTTCATTCTACTCATTTTCAATCACACATTTTTCAATAAAATAATATTTTCTATCACATCAATAACTTTTTTTTTTCAACCAATCATTCTCATCAATCTACTATTTTAGAATACATTCTTCTAAAATAATGTGGCTCAAACACACCCTTAATTCTTAATTTTTTAATTTATATTTTCTATATAATTCCCTGCTATGTTTAGAAAATTATAATTATACATTTTTTATAATAGAAAATTCAATATTCCAACGTTGACACTAGGTTGCATAATTTGAAAGTTTTTAGCATGAAATCTTGGACATAGAATAGTTGACAAGACAAATAGCCAATGAAATGTATTCAAGTTACCTTGTGAACATTTTAAATGTATTATACCTTTCTTTTACATTTAATCAACAAATCAAATAAAACATATTCATTACTTGCATAATTGATATCACATAAGTTCTTCGATTATTCTAGAAATTGGACAAACAATTCAATTGAGAACCTCATACGATGTCACTGTTTAATGCACAGTGTTTAACACTTACTTGCAAACTTACGATAAAAGTGTATAATTTTGTGAATTTTGAATTTTTAGGAGGATTGAGAAGAATAGCATTTAAAAAGTATATACATTTACTTATAAGTAAATAAGCAAATTTTTTTTTTTAAAAAAAAAACCAATAATTTATTAACGAGCATTTGAAGATATACAATGGAATTGGATGTTGACCTTTTATAAATTATTATTATTATACGGTAGATGCACATGTACAAACGCGGGTTTTAATTGAATTGGGTCACGGGCTTATGCGGTGCGCCCCACGGAATAGAAATGGGGACCTTTAAATCTTTTTATTTTCATGCCCGTGAATGGCGGGCAGGCAGCCGGTCAATTGTATTTGGACATGCTGACTGAATTTGGAAGCGAAAGACTCTCCTTTCACTTTCCCAAGCAATATAAAGTTTCAAGTTCACGGTTCCATTGGGAGCCAGCCACAAGGAAACGTACCCCCCAAATTAATTAAAAATATGATACATTGCATTCAAGTCCACACATATTCAACTACCATTCTACTCATTTAAAAAAATTCACCCTTTTCTTTTAAATTTCAATAAAGTATTTGTATGCGAATGTATTAGTGAGTACGAAGTCATTATATAGTGTAAATAAGAGAGTTGTTCGATAGGGGAATCTCGATTTCTAGTTAAATTTGAGTGTCGGACTCGAAAATGTTGTCGAATTAAGGAGTGCTTTGCAAAAAGGGCCTTTTTGGTGGTGCTATTAAGAAAACACCCTTTTGTAAAAATGGTGAAAGTTCAATAAATTTTTCAAATGATGTATTAATTATTAAGTGAATATCTGTGTAACGAAAGTTGTGCACTAATTTCCTTACGTACTTCGTAGGTAGGCGAAATGAGGAATCTACATACGGAGCATGTGAGAAAATTAGTGCACAACTTTTATTACACATGTTTCCATTAGAGCAAATAATATACCATTTAAAATATAATTGAATTTAGAGTTCAACATGAAAAACAGCGTGCAATTCGAAATTGTACATAAAAAAATCGTGCATATTTGTAGTTAGGCGTCAAACAAACTTGAGATATGCACAGTAATTGAATACCCAACTTCGAACTGCACTTTTTTTTTTTGTTGCTCCGCGTCGTACATTAATTTCGTCTCGAGCTCCATGCAGGGGGCAAAATTTCTCAAATGGAGACTAAGTTAAAACTAAATAATTGGTAATTTTAGGAGGTGGAATATTGGCTTTCTTGTCAATTGGTTTACCTAAAATTCAGTTAGGCTTGCAATTCAGGATGGGAAAATGTTCTAGGTTGGTTGAGCGTCCCCTTCGATATTAAATAAATAAAATAACGCTTCCTTCTTTTGGGTAATCTTTTACATCACCGTGTTGAAATTTTTGATTTATCACCAATATGGTATAAGTACAGTTACCAATTTTATTTTAGTAAAATATGGATTTTATTTGAATTGAAATAAACTTTCTATTTAGCAATAAAATAATTAGTGAACGATCGAATTTAATTATCGCGAATTCACAAAATCAATAAAATGTTTAGATTTAACATATAAAACGAATTAGATCTCGATGCAATCATCCATGTTATCAAAGATATCAAGATGAATATGAACATAATTTTTTATTTGACAACTTCTAGTTTTAGATGGGAATGTTCAATCTAACATCATAGTTAGGCCTTGTTTGGTATAAATTAAAATCGAATTTTTTGGAAATGTTGATGAAATGAGTAGTTGAAAAGTTGCGAATTTCATGAAATGTATGATTAAAATTAATTGTTAACTTTGATTAGAGATTAAAATCAGAACCAAACAGGGACTTAATCTTTATTCTATTCAAGTATAAAATCTTCATGTTTGATAAAAAATATAAGCTTATGTTTGTTCCTTATTTTTTTTAAAAAATTCATTTTCAAATACACATTCTCTAATAAAATAATTTTACACGTAAGCTGATTTTTTTTTTTCTTTTTAACCACGTATTCTAAAAAAAATCACTATTCCAAAATATATTTTCTTAAAATAAATAAATAAATCAATACACGCGCATATGCACATTTATAATTTCTTGATGACATAGTTGGGACTAAAAAAAAGGAGCTTTTGTATAATTTGTCAAATAAAGTAATAAATTGACAGTCGCGTTTGAGAAAATAACAAGGAAAGTTTCTATTTTTTTTTTTTCTATATTTCTATAAAAACCATTCTCGATATTTTTAGTTCATAAATCCAATGCACGTTTATGTACAATTAAAGATTGTAATTCTAATTTTTCACAAATAAGTTAAAAATATATTTTTACTACGCGACGAATAAAATAAAGAGTAATGTCATTTGTAATCCACGATTATAGCAGTCATCAGTCATCCTATATGACAACTTGTTATTTAAAATATTAATTTTCAGTAATCTTGTTGATTCAAATAACAAGATGTCGTGTGAGATGATTATTGCAGTTGCTTCCAGCGAATAACATTATTCTACAATAAAATATATTATTTTTAATTAAGCCAACTTCTAAGTGGGTCTTTAGTGATAATTAAAATTAGATTTTTAGTAGATTATGATAAAAGTTTTTGATTGTTTGATTTTGAGTTTATTAAAATCAGATTTTGATCCGCCCCAAAGATGCCTTGTATAAGTGATTTTTCTTTTTTCCCAATTTAAAATTTATGAAAGTGGAGTAGTGACACAGTACTATGTTTCCTATATTGTCTCTAATTTGGACAATAATTTTTGTAAACAGTAGTTTCCATTTAAGGAGGAAACATAAAATCCAAGAAAACAGATAATCTCATCAATATATTTATTTCCACTTTATTATCACTACAAACAACAGTTGATCTGTACAATTTACTTCAAATCCAAACCCTAAAGAAGAAATGAATGTTTTCTCTCACTCCAACCTTTAACCACTCACCAAAAATTCCCTACTTTATTTTTTTCTATCTCCATACAGAAACAAGAAGTATTAGAAAGGGAAAGAAACGACAGCCATGGATTCTCTCTCATCAAAACACACCAGCAATGGAGCCTAGAAAGAAAACCCAAAAGGAAAGAAACAAGAACAATCCACATTGCTGAAATTTACTGCAATGGGGAAGGCAGAGGATGAGCAGCCTTTGCCTAGTACAACTCTTGATACTCAGAGTGCAACTCCTAGTGCAGGGAACAGTAATGGGTGCTGCCTGGGTTGCAGTAGACTACTTAGGAAGGTTGTGACTCTCAGATGTATATTTGTTTTGGTGCTCGGTGTTGCAGTACTTCTATCTGCTGTTTTTTGGCTTCCATTCTTCCATTTTGGGGGTCGAAAGGATATGGATCTGGATTATCCAGGTTGGTGTGACTATATTTCGTATCACATTTTTTAAAATTGATTTGGATAGTTAATATGGCACATGAAGATCTTTGTGTGTGTTTTGTGATGCTAGTGAATTTTGTTTGTGCAGTTCATCTATTGGTTTTGAATCGGGTTTGATATACTGTTGGATTTTGGGATATTTGGGTATATTTTTGGGAGATTAATCATTTGAATTTTTATGGGTGATTGGATGCATTCTAATTTTTAGGGTTGTTGAACAATTTGAGTTGTTTTTTCTCTTAAATATTTTGGTCATAGGAAATAGCAAATTGAAAACTCATGAGCTACATTTTGGATTTCATCATACATGTAATCGTGCATTTTAGTGTTGTATACTATTTGATGATGGGATTAGATCTCTTTTCTTACCCCTCTGGCTCTTCATTTTGTTTGTTGATTGGATTTCTCCTTGATTAATGGAAATGTAAACTTAAAATTTCACTGTTCTCGATTAGGTCAGATCTTACCATTGGAATCTGTAAATTCAAGGTTGTGTAGGAAAGTTCTGTTATTTATTGAATCACACAGGTGTCATGTTCTTGAGTTTACATTTCCAATTTACAAGATTAATTTAATAATTTTGTAGAGCTGTAGGTTCTTGAGTTGATAGATTACAAATAGTTCTGATAGTTATTTGTGGGATTCTAGTCAGAATTAGTGTGTTTAATTAACTTTTGATTGATAGATTATATCCAAGGTTTCTCAGACTTTTAGTGCAGCTGCTGGAGATATAAGTTCTTGTAGCATATAATTGTTTTTAGCCGTTCAAAGATATTGTAGAAGAAGTATAATATCATTTTTTTTCCTTGCACGTGAACAACCTAATTTATTTTTTACTTTCTTTCAGTCAATTACTCACCTCCACCTTATGACATGCTTGAACATTAAGAATTACAAGATGAGAGGTTGCCTGCAACAGTACTTCATATGACATAATAGAACCGAAAAGACTAATCTTCTTGAATTGAAAATGTTGAAGAAAAGGTTAAATTATTGACCTATTACTGAACACCCATCATCAAATATGACATGACTGAGGTAGGCCTGTAAGGTATGCCTAAACAGAGCGGAAAATCCTAATAGAAGGGATTGTGATGTATGTCATACTTTACTTGCTTGATCCTCTTTTCAAACATGGGAGATAAAAATAAGGTTCAATAGTTCACGATTCTTATTTATTGGAATCCGCACAATGAGATAAGAAGTGATGAGGTAAGATGCACCAAAATCATGTGGAGAAGTCTAATACGTAAAGNCATCAAATATGACATGACTGAGGTAGGCCTGTAAGGTATGCCTAAACAGAGCGGAAAATCCTAATAGAAGGGATTGTGATGTATGTCATACTTTACTTGCTTGATCCTCTTTTCAAACATGGGAGATAAAAATAAGGTTCAATAGTTCACGATTCTTATTTATTGGAATCCGCACAATGAGATAAGAAGTGATGAGGTAAGATGCACCAAAATCATGTGGAGAAGTCTAATACGTAAAGGCGTTTGGACTCTACATCACATTTCACGTGTTCGGCTCTCAATAACTTTGTATACTAGGTGGTTAGAAAGCTTTGGGCCTCTTTTAAGTGCTTACGTGGCTATCTTAAACTGGTAAATCATTCATTTCAGATTTAGTAATTATAATGCTTCAGCATTATTGCATTTATTCAAAAGGGTTTATTTGCATCCATATGATTTGCTCCATAAGATGAATAAATAGCAATTTAACTTCTTTTTGTCTTATGGTGGGGCACAAATTTCATCATTTGCTAAAATTTTAAATATCAAAGTTGAGGGTTTAGATACATTTTATGCTCTTCCCTACATATCACCCGCTTTGGTTTCCAGGATTTATCATTTTTCTTGTCATTTTGATTTATTTTTTGTGCTTACATGGTATGTTGTGACTTTTCCACTATTTTGTCTCTTTGTTATAAAATTAGTAAATACAAAGTGAATGTGAGTATTCTCTCTCCAATTATTATTGTTTTGTATTAAGCCTTATTATTTCTCTTTCTTCATTTATTGGTAACACCTCTCTACTATATTACTTTTAAGTTGTATGACTATGTATCCATTTGGCAAAATTTATAAATCATTTATAAATAGTCAAATTTTATTTTCAAACACATATTTTAATAGATTCACAAGTACTATCCACTTATTTACTATTAATTTCTATCTATTTTATAAATTAAACCATTTATAAATTCTTCCCAAACAGAGGCTATAATATTTCCATAGAAGTTCTGTTAGCCATTCTATATTCTAACATGTTTGGTGATGTAGACTCGACAACAAGGTAGATATAGACTTTGTTTGATTTCCATTTTTTTTTTCAAAATGCATTTCTCTCTCTCTCTCTCTCTCTCTCTTTTCAATCACACATTCTTCAATTGAATAATATTACATGCAACTCAAAAACTTTTACTTCATTTTTTACCAAACATTCTTCATTAATCTACTATTCCAAAATACGTTCTATCTAAAAAATGGGGCTCAAACAAGCTAATAATTTAGGTTGGCCAATATATGTTGAAGCCCAGTTTTCTTAAAGGGAAATTAAGAGAAAGCCTTGAATATTGGCCTGGGGCCAACTCATTTGCACACTCTTAAAGTTCTCGAAAGAATTAAAACCATATAAGCTAAAAAAATTAGATAATTTCATGGATACAGTAGAGGCCATGTTTATAAGCTCTTAAAACTTGACTTACAAATAACTACTTGCCAAAAGCCTACCCATCAATATGTGGTAAGACACGAGGGCTTAAATACGACCAAAATGAGCTTAAAATTCATTAGTCATTGCAAAAGCTTATAAGAAAATCCTAGAATTCATAAAATAATCGCAATTTATGAAATGCGTAATATAAGTTTCTGATCTTTTTATGCTTCAATTATTGCCTGGATTGAAGGAAAACTTGCTCTCGAGTTTTGACTTTCCACGGCTATTAGATCGCCCTAGTGTTTTGACTTCCAATGATTATTAGGTTGTCCTATCAATCATTTACATCGTTTTTGCTTGTTCTTCCGTCTTGTAAAATCAGTTTTTACATATAATGATTCTATTTTGTTTGCGATAAATTGTACTGTATAAATTTGCTTCTGCGATTTGTCCGTGTAGCGTATCTTGAATAGCGAAGTCTGTATGTGCACTTTTCAATGTCTTTCAATCTAATCAGATGATAAGATTGTTCAATCGACTTGAACTAAAATAAGGGGGAAAACTCTCTACAATTGAGATTGAACTCAAGAAAAATTAAGAACTATTACTATTGAATAATGACGAGTTAATGTGCCACAATGGAGGAGCCTGAATTCTCACTTGTTAACCAAAAAATAAAGTTAACTGGAAACTCTAAGAATACTAAGATACCTTAAAACAACTTGTAAAAGGAAACAAGATACTCTATTGCATCCTTTTCATTCTCCCAAGAAGTGTGCATATAAGCTTGTTGTCATTTATTTAGATTGGAATGAACCACAAAATTAACATCTTTGCATTCTGAAGATACCTTTCCCCCTTCAGTTCACTATATACTCCAAGATCTCTTTCTCGTGCATATGCATGTATCTTACAATTTGTACTTGTTACTAACCAGGACTAATTTTCATGTCTAATAATGAGTCATATTGAACAACTTTTGGACTCACTTTATCTGTTGGTTAGGGACTATTATCTACTCATCGTTCAACTCTTTAGGTAGTTCAATTTATTTTTTGTAGTGTACACAAATATAGGTAGGTCAAGGATTATGGCTCGTTTGCAGAGTTGGCCGATGAATGTAAAAACATGAAGTAATGCAAGATTTTAGGCTATAAATTCGATCATTGTAGTTGGCAGCTAATATAAGCATGAAAGTCAAGGCAGGCCACAAATGAGCAGTTTAGCTGAATTTCCAACCACTGCTTATGGTAGTTAGATGGTTCAAAAGTTTGTTGTTTTTGGATTGTAATTCATGAATACTTTGTGCTAAAGACAAGATTTAAATGATATACATGTGATTTTCTCTAACAGCTTAAGCTTTTAGATTAAGTGGTTTCACACATGACTATTTTATTTATCATTAATTTGAATCAACAAGGCTACTTTTCTTTAAGATCGTATTTATGAATTCTGTGTTGCAAACGCGGATGGTTTCCAAAACGTAGTATAACCTGGACCATTGGCCTCGTCTCATTCTGAGCATTTGGCCTCTTTGACATTTTTGTTTGATATTCTCAGGTCGTAATATAGTGGCAAGTTTTATGATTAAGAAGCCAGCTTCTTTTCTCGACAACTATGTGATACAACTCGAGAATGATATTTTTGAAGAAATAAGTTTCCCCACAACAAAAGTACAGACAGTTCCCCTCTCTCATCCAGTTTTAACTTTGTTACTGTTTTTTCATATATTTATATTGATTCTTGCTCTCCCCGTAATATAGTTATCTTCTATGACAGGTGGAAATAGTAACCTTCACACCAGCTGGATCAAACACAACAAATGTAGTGTTTGCAGTTGAATCTGATGTAACAACCCGCAGTTTAATAAGATCTTCTTTTGTCTCCTTGGTTACTCATGTATCGTACCTGCATTTGACTCCATACTTGTTTGGGGATCCTTTTTCTTTTGAGGTGCTCAAATTTAAAGGAGGGATTACTGCTAGTCCTGATCAGAAGGCATTCCTTATGCAGAAAGTTCAGATCCGTTTCAACTTTACTTTGAACTTTTCTATCGATGAATTGCTGAATAATTTCGACGAACTTACCAGCCAACTGAAGTCAGGCTTACATCTTGCTTCTTATGAGGTCCACCAATATTATTCTTTTTCTTTTTCACCATGACGAGTATTGTTTTTCATCAAGTGAAGCATCTTTATTCTTTCTATTTTTATTTACTCAGTCATGTTTGGTCAAGCTTGAAGTTACGTAAACTTTATAAATATGCAAAATCTTTGGAAATATGATTAAATTCATGAACATCACTAGTTTTGAAATTCTGTATGTTTGATCGATGATATTTCCTTGAGTTTGTGATGATTCCGTACAACTAATAATCTTCTTTGGCTTGTTTTCTGCGATTCAGAACTTGTACCTTAGCCTGACAAATCTGAAAGGTTCAACAATGACTCCGCCCACTACAGTTGAGACGCAAGTTGTTTTGGCAGTGGGAATTAATCCCTCGAAATCCAGGTTAAAGCAGTTGGCTAAAACCATCACCGATCCTCATACGAAAAATCTTGGACTGAACAACACTGTATTTGGTCAGGTTAAGCAAGTTCGTCTTTCATCTCTGTCCCTCATCAATGTTACCTCACCATCACCATCTCCGTCTCCATCTCCATCTCCATCTCCTCTGCCACCATCCCACCACCACCACCACCATCACCACCACCATCACCATCATGATCCTAGTCTTGCACCTGGAATTTCACCTGCACCGTCAACAGGCAAAAATGGACCTGTTACCGGGAAAGAATCACCAGATCCTGCGCCCGTGCCTGTGCCTGTGCCTGTGCCTGCACCTGCACCAGCACCAGCACCAGCACCAGGGAAGAATCAAGTGGCGAAGCCTCCTGGTTGTCATTTTGGTTACAAAAATAAGTTTCCCCGGAAACCCAATGAGCATTCTCATATTACACCTACAGCATCTCCGGTTTATGCACCACGTGTTGCTCCTTCACAACCACCTCAGCAATCTGATCCGCCGATAACTGATGTACCTCCAGCTCCTGCTGCAAACCCATCATCAAATGTTGCTTACGATCATATCCACCCCCCATCAAAGGGTGATAATGCAAGGCCTCCAGATGTATTGCCATTAGTTTCACCTGCACTATCTCCATGTGAGTATTTGTTTCTTTGGATGTTTATAGAGTATACGTCAATCCCATGTGAGCAATAGTTTTGATAATGTTGTCATTCGTGAAAGGTGTTCATTTAGTTCTTCTGAACGGGTATAGTTCTTTTGCAGCCTCTGCAGGTACCTTTTCCTTTAGTTTATGGGCTTTTCCGCTGTTTCTACTCTTCACACATTTGTGGCAGTACAGAATGTGAAGCGTTTTTGTTGTGGCAATACACACTTCAAAAACTGTGAAACTTGTCCCTGTAATATCATCTCACCCGAATTAAACAGAGGAACAGGAGGAATTTTGTAAGTGGGAGCAAAGCCAAAAGGGCACAACTCACGAGTGATTAAGAAACTATATTACTGTCTTGGGCATGTAAATATTTGTTTGTACTATCGGCGGCTAAATGCATTCGGGTCAAAGTCACAGAGGTGACGGGCCTGTGATGACATGTTACGCTGCCTTATTGTGTATGATTATCACTTCTACATAAATTGAAGGAGGGAAAATTGTAATGAGCTATGCTAGATGTACAGGGGATTTTGCACATGATGCCAACATTTAGTTGGTTTGTTTTAATTTTGTTTTTCCTGCCAACATCCAATCCAAAAAAGCCATCTTTCTCCCTGGCAATAATCTGGCAACATTATTCTGTACAAGTAGCTTACCACAATTGTAATGCACCAGCGTTTTGTTTATGTTCTCTTACAAGTTCCATGATTATTTATTCACACAAATTGGCATAAGAAACAGGCTTGTTATGCTCGACTGAACTGAATTTGTCTTAGTTGTTTGGGGAGGGCGTAAAACTGGTTATACATATCGCAGTGAAGATTGAATTTAGACATAAATAAGTGACGGTATGAATTATAATTCAAGACATTTGTTTATTTCGATACTATGTTGAACAACTTGATCGATTAAAAATATGCATTTCTTTTTTATTTAAAGTTTATCTTCGACAATTTGATCGGCTGGTTGGCCAGAGGCAGATGAAACCCGTAAGCACAATTTAACCACATTTGGCCTCTTGACATTTTCATGTGCTCTGGTTTAAACGCGTACTTCGATTTTCATTCAAGCCACGTCTTTGTCACTTCAATGATTAACGTACCAAATAAATTCGGTGAATATTTATGGATTGCAATTTTCTTTTTATTCTCAATATTCTCTGTCCATGAACACACTACGAAAAATACTTGAGACTGGACCATTGAAAAGTAATATCAAAATTCCAAAGAGTAACCCCTTTGGGGGGTGGTCGAATTGATGGAGTAGGTGAACTCGAAGTTCGAAGGTTACGAGTTCGAATTCCATGCCGACACTTCCTCGGTCGAACCCGTCACACTAGGTTTGCCTAGTGTGATTTACCTCTCCTGTGTGGTTTGTGGACTACTGCACATGTAGCGAGATTTATCCAGTGCGCACTCATAGTGGTTAGGCCTTCACCTCTTCAGGGTGCTCGGGGCTCTGCGGCAAGTAGCGGCTGCAGGTTTCTACGTCATATAAAAATAAAATAAAAATTCCAAAGAGCAAGAAAAACAAAATGCTAAATTGGCCATAAATCACTAAGAAGTTTGATTCCTTTCCTCATTTCATAATGACCTAATGGTCCTTGTGCAGATATACAAAACAAAAAAAATTTGAAAAAAAAAAAAAAATCTATAGTTGAGAAGGGAAGAATGCCTCTTGATCAACTTGAACGCAAACTTTGTCAGACAAAATATATAAAAATATATTTAGTAAATGAAGAATAGAAAGAAAACTATTGCAATAATAGATTACGTAATTGGAAAATAAAGTTATCACAATAGTAATTTTTTGGACATGGAATTACAAGATTCGGTCCCTTATCGTAAGTGTTTGAAGTTTATTTAATGTATGTCTACCGGGATAGACAACGAAACAGTAGCAAGCATATCACCAAACTTTTAAACCGACAAATTGGATTTTGCCTGAACACTATTAAGGTACCAAACTTTGCCTCAAGATTCATGTCCACAAGACACGCTTGCACTCGAGTTGAATGTACTGAGATGTTAATGAAGTCCATGATTTGCAACTCCTCGTGTGCTGGAATGAGAGAGCATCTATGCTATATAAGTTTATACTTTCATAAAATGTAGTCATATGTGAACAAGTATTTTCCTCATCATTTCTTGTTAGGTTTATGAACACCACATATCTCCATAATGGTATGATATCGTCCACTTTGGCATAAGTCCTCATGAATTTGCTTTTGGACTTTATTCCAAAAGGTCTCATACCAATGGAGATATTATCCTATACTTATATATTCATCATATTTCTTATGTCTAGCCGATGTGAGACTTCTTTTACTCCCAACAATCCTCCCCTCAAACGAAGGACCACATCATTGTGGCCTTCACTCAAACGATAATCCATCCGCTAATCATCTTGTACCGTCATTATTGCCGTCGCCCTCGACCAAACGGGACCGTCGCCTAACTACTATATTTTTTATGTCAGGAAGACTTTCGACACAAGACACTTCAAACCCAAATGATTTTAGTCAGATCGTAAAGCTAATTAGTTGACCTCCACCACATTTTCCACTGCGTTCCTCCGACTAAGTNCTCATACCAATGGAAATATTGTCATACACTTATAAACCCATCATATTTCCCATGGCTAGCCGATGTGGGACTTCTTTTGCTCCCAACAATCCTTCCCTCAACCGAAGGATCACCTCATTGTGGGCTTCCCTTAAACGATAATCCATCCGCTAATCATCTTGTACCGTCATTATTGCCGTCGTCCTCGACCAAACGGGACCGTCGCCTAACTACTATATTTTTTATGTCAGGAAGACTTTCGACACAAGACACTTCAAACCCAAATGATTTTAGTCAGATCGTAAAGCTAATTAGTTGACCTCCACCACATTTTCCACTGCGTTCCTCCGACTAAGTTTTGGGCCATGAGCTCTGATACCACTTGTTGGGACTAAATGACCGCCTTCAATCAGCAGAGCATAATTATAACCAGAAGAAACACCAGCAACAAATAGAAACCAGAACATATGTTGCACAGCAGAAAAGGAAACCAACAGAAGACATATAAACCAAAAAGATAGAACTAATAGGAAAGAAATGAAGAACAGAGAAACAAAGGCAGAATTGGTAACAGGAAGAGTTCTTCCTCCTCAATCTTCATTGACAAAAGATTACATTCAATTATATGAATCAATAGAAAGAATCTCCAGATTAATTTCAATCTAATCCACACTTTTTACTACAAAATTCTCTCAATCCAGAGAATTTTTTCTTTCCAGAGAAATAATATCATATTTCTCTACAAACTTTTACCAGTCTCAAGCTCTCTATTAAGAGATCAGTTTTTCTTATTTTCGAGCTCTGTTTTTTTCCTATCTAATTCTCCTATTTATAGACCTAAAAGGAGAATCTAATCAGTTA
>CAIGRH010157943.1:0-11084 GCA_903798295.1 Fraxinus nigra | reverse complement strand
TTTGAGGGCATTGAATATCAATTTGTATTGTGAAATGCATTATTTCCTTTCGTAGAGGGCATTTTCATGATTTAATACAGATGGGATCGTTGGGCTATTGATAGAGACTAAATAGTCTAGAAATATCAATTAATGACGCAATCTCGAATAAAAATATTAAATCATGCGTAAAAAATATTATACCGTCATCTCATGTCTTTGAAGACCGATAAGAGCTCAAATATATCATATTTTTGGTACCGGATGGCCATTACATNCATCAACATGAAAAAAAAAAAAAAATTAAACGGGACTAACCAGTTGCATCTCGTAATCCTACCTTATTAAATTAAATGAGTTCTTGAAAGATGAAAAACCCCAAAATCACTTTCCAAACTATTTTCTTGCCTCTGCTTGTGTGTCGTGCATAAAAATATATTTTGCTTGTGTCATATATCTGTAAGTACCTAGGCAATAATAAAAACTCTAAAAAAGTTGGTTCATAGTGGAAAAGGTGTGGTAGTGGGATAAGGTAATTGGATAGGAATATTTGAAACTAAATTTTGACCGAGTCTTATCAATTTAGGATTATCACACATGTCAAATCAACCACAATTAAAAATAAATATAAAATAAAATAAAAATAAACAAACAAACACATATCATACCCGTGCTACCCAATAAAATTCACAATTCATTAAAATACCTTAACTAAATTACAATTTAAGACAAAATCTTTCGATCTCGATAACTTGGGCATCGCTTATCCGAATTAACTTTTCTCGAGCCTAAAATGCATAATTAATTACGAACTATCAAACAGTCCAAAATTGATACATTTATCATTACTCTATTAAATATTTGATCCAAATAAAATATAATTTAATAAATATATCATTTTAATCCCTCAAGTTTCCAAAATATAAAAAAAATATAGCACATAGAATAATTAATTATTATTATTATTATTATTATTATTATATTTTTGGGACTTTATAGGGAAAGACCACACTCTAATGTCACATTGCAAAAACAAAAACCATGCTTTCAATGAAGGCAGAGCCAGACTTTTTGTAAAATTAAAATACAATTTTATTTGAAAACAACATAATATTAGTGGAAGATCACATTTCTACAGAATGGAATAAGATCACATTAATGCTGTCAAAATCCATTTCCTCCTTTTTTTTTTAACTGTAGAAATCAAAGGAAAAAAATGGAATAAGCTCACAAACAGAAGCTGGGTTCACTTTCACCATTTCTACAATTTGCATTGTGTAATTCGAAATGGAAAAATATTAAAGAGAAACATATGTACAAAGAAAAAATGCTTAGGAGAACTTTTGAAAAGTATAAACAACAGGGTCGATTTTGGGGGTGACAATTGGGATTCTCTCAAACACTACTGAAGTTGCGATCTTATCATTGCTATTCTTCGATGTGGAAGTGCAAAACCTATGATGCTCAGACTCGGGTACGAGTATCGGGTACGAATACGTATTTAAGTATCGGATCTTTTATTTTCTAAAATGTCGAATACGGGGACATGGTTAAAAATAGTCCAAATTCAAGATACGGGTATGTGGGCACGACCTTCAAATTTCAATTTTTTTTTTTTTTACTAATCTAAGATATCATTTTGAATAGACCAAAATTAATTATTCACAATGAAGTAAATGTGTACTTAATAAGGGGTTAGGACGAGTAAAATAGAATTTTGAGGTTTAGTTTTCAGTTATGAGAATTACTAAATGTTATATAAAAATAGAAAATGAGGAACTTGATTTTAATTTGGATTTAGTGGAGCACTAAGTAGCACTATATGATGCCATTTTCATTTTATATAAACAAAATCCTAAACAACCGATACAAAGAGAGAGAGAAGGAAAAAAGAGAGAAGAAAATGGAAAGAAAAAAGAAAGAAAAAGAAGGTAAAACATGACGTCGCCGCCTTTCTCCACCCTCTTGGCGACGACGCTAGGTTTATAGAGAGCAAAAGTGAGAAAGAAGAAAATGAAAAGAAAAAAAAAGGAAGAAGTGAAAACGACGAAGTGTCCGGTTGAAATTTGAAGGATCCGACAGACATCCCATACTCATACACATGTCGTGTCGTGTCGTATTCGACAGGAGTATTCCAACTATTTCGAAGAGTCCGAGCATCAGAGTGCAAAACCCTTGTTATGTTACCAAAGACTAAACCAGCCTCACATACGACGTTGTTCTTCGCATTTTCTACGACTTAACTACCAAAATATAGAGAAAGTTCAGATTGTCATAAATTATACATATATTCATGCTAAAATCAGTTGTACGTGGAAGATGATTTGCTAAACCCTAATAGAAGCATGAGAATGAAGAAGAAAAAGAGGGTTTACCTACAACTGGCAATGACAAGTGAATGGATCGGGATTTATATTAGCTATAGTCAAGCCAATTGTTTGAATACTCTCTAAACTTTGCATAACGTCATGTTTCACTCATTGTACTTTGACTTACACTTCATTACTCATTGAACTTTATAAAGTTACATTTCATCACTCACCGACTAACTTCTATTAATTAACGTGGCTTACGTGAATAACGATTACACATGTGACAGGTTTAAACCAGTCCAACTCATATATGAAATGCCACGTAATTTTTTCCTCAGTCCAAGCTCCCCTTAGCCATGAGAAACTAAAAGTGAGAGATTGTAACCAAAACCAAAACTCTCCAGGTTGCATCTCCCAAATCTGTGAGCCATAACCCCCAAACCAAAATTCAATCATTATCGAAGGTCCCACTATCAACAAGAAACTTTAATTTCTGAAGAATCACACATGGAGGGAGCACATCCACATCAAGGTAAATTCCAAATTATTTTGTTGTTTCAAGGAATGGATTTCACGGTATGGCCACGCTATATGTACATAGATTAATACATAAGAGTTGATTTAATGTGAGTGTGGTGGGGCTCATGCTACAGTATCGTGAGCCTCACCCCACTCACATTATGTCAATCCTTATATATGAATCTATGTACACATAGATTAATTCTTCATGGTATTGTTGTTTTCAAAGAATGGGTTTCACGGTAATCTGGACACATGCTAAGTGAAACATTCTGTGAAATTTTTTGAAGTTGAAAAATTACGTTCAGCCCGAATTTTTTTATTTTTATTTTTTTGAATTCAGCCTGAAAACTAAATTGTATTGTAGAAGGTGATTTTTAGGCTATTTTGGCTGTTGACATTGGTATTATGTTGTCAGTAAAGTCAGTAGCATGGGATTTTTTAGGCCGTTTTTTATGTTGAAAAGTAAGTAATGTATCTGAGATTTCTGATGAATTCAGTCAGTATTAACACATAGTGCTGGTTTAATCTTCTGAATAAGCGCGTGTTTGAGCACATTATTTTGGAAGAATGTATCCTGAAACAGTAGATTTATGGATAATGTGTGGCTGAAAAAGAAGGAAAAGTTAATTATGTGATGAAAAATATTATTTTATTGAAGAATGTTTGGAAATTTAAGTAAAAATAGAGAAGTAGTATAAAGTCCAAGTATATTTAACTTTTAACCCTTAAAAAGTATGTATAAATGTAAACTAGCTCGTTTCCTTGCTCTAAACTAGATTGACTAATGCTCAAATAAAAGTATTATAATAAAATGTCGAGTTGAACTTATGGAACGAAGGTTAGACCCATTAATTCATTTCTAATAGAAAGGAGAACGTTCCTCCTACTAATTTGACAAATAATCACAAATTTTAATTTAAGCTAACTTAACTGTCTAGATCTATTAAATCTTCCTTGGGGTGTACTGCATGTGGATGGTGATTTAAAGACATTAAAATAGATCGATAATGTTAAATTATTAAGGACTATGATTATTTATTAAATTTATTGGTAAGGGAACTGTCCGCTAAAAAGAACTCTAAGCTCAAGAAATCAATATATAAAATTGAATGCAATTTCTTTCCACCAATATTTCCATCAAAGTATGAAGTTGGCCAATGGTCTTGCAGTTGTCTTTGTACAACACTACAGTTAATAATACACATTGGAATGTTCACTTTGCATTTTTCCGAAATTAGTTATTTACTTTGGCAACAACTATGCTTCTTTCGAAATTAGATGTTCACTGATCATTAATGTTGGCCCTCCATCCCTAATGTAGTTGAACTATCTTTCTTTCAAGTGTAATGATTTGTCCATATTACCTTGATGCAATGCCATTAAAGGTTTTTTCGGCCTAATTGCCATGCAAATTGATCGACGGCTACCATTGCACGAGATGCTGATCCAATAGAGCCCTCATATCTGTAAAATCCCATTATATGCAAGAAAATAATAAGAACAAGCAGCGCATGCGCACAGCAGAGATAAAGTCTAAAGTCGATTATTTTCCAGAATTTTCTTAGTTGAACTTTAAAATACTTACAGCCCAACCAAGAGGAATGCTGCCGTCTGCATCACAATAGCACCTTCACCAGCAGGTTTTGATGTGTTCATGCACCTAGCACCAAACCAACTCTTGTGAATTGAGGTGACAAGATCTGTAACAAAATTTTACCCAGCAAACTTTAGATTCTCTGTGAAAAACAAGGCATTATCTAACAGGTTTGAGTATTTTCAGCAATCTATCACACAGTTCTCTGAAATCACCATGCCTTTTATATGACTAATAAGCATTGATAAATACCTCCATCGAGTTAGAGTTTCAGTTCTTTGGTTGTATGATTTAGTTAGGTCACCTTCGTCCTACAATTTTCAGTCCATTCTTAAAAGTGTCTCTAGTTCACTTACAAATAAGATCAGTTTTGGAGAGTCGTGCCAAATTGGCAAACTTTGTGAGTCTGTATTTCCCCCTTCTTTGCATAAAACTACTTGAAATTGTTCAGGCAGATGTTTGTTGGCCTGCCCCTATATTCTAATGTCCATGGAACGTTATCAATACTATGCTCATTTCATTGATGATTTTACCATGTATGCCTGAATTTTTCCCCTGAAACCTAGATTGACTCTTTTCCTATATTTGTGAAATTTCAGTACCTTGTTGAGAGGTAATTTCTGACAAAATTGAAATGTTCACAATCTGACTGAGGAGGGGAGTATAGGCTGTTTAAGCCTTAATCAGAAAAACTTGGGGGTCCATTTTAGACACCCTTGTCCCCCACGAATCAACAGAATGGGAGGGCTGAGAGTAAACACGGACACATTGTAGAATTGTGCCTCACACTCCTTTCACAATCTAGTGTGCCACTCAAATGCTGGGAGGCGTTTACCTCCACCATATTCATTAACAATTTTCCCTCATCTCTTATTATTTATCAACCATATCTACCTTTTGAAGATTTTTTCCAACATAAACCCCACTACAAATTCCTAGTCTCTGGTTGTGCAAGTTTTCCACACTTGCAGCCATACAATAGACACAAACTGAATTTTCATAACACAAAATGTGTTTTTACTGGCTATAGCCTCTCAGATAAGGGCTATAGGTGTATTCATTCTTCAATGAGAACTTACACAGCCCAAGATGGTGTATCTTTTCTTGTTAGCATTTATTGATAATATAATTGTTAGAGGAAACGATAGTGCTCTCACTTTCTAGGTGAGTATTGATCTTGATAACAAGTTTGAGTTAAAAATTCTGGGATCTTTGAGCTATTTCTTGGGCATTGAAGGTTTTAGGCATCCTACTGGTCTTTATTTTACAAAATCCAAATATGCTACTGATTTGGTGGTAACCAACAAGGCAGGAGCAAGAAGTTGTTCTATTCTATGCCCATTGGTGCAAAATTCTCTCTTGCTGATAGTGCTTCTTTCTCTAATCCCACTCTAGACAGAAGCACAGTGGATGCTCTTCAGTACCTTACAATGACAAGGCCTGACTTGTCATTTGTGGGAAACATGTTGAGCCAATATCTCAATGCCACAAGGCAGGCTTGCAAGAGGGTGTTGAGATACGTGAAAGGTACGTGAAAGGTACAAGGAACTATGTTTTTTATTTTAAACCTGCTACTAATCTGGTTCTTGAGGATTTAACAGATGCAGTTTGGGCTATTAGCTTCGATGACAGGAGATCTACAAGTGGATATTTCATTTATCTTGGAGGCAATCTTGTCCAATGCAGCTTTAAGAAACACTAGGTCGTTGCTAGATCGTATACAGAATCAGAATATAGGGCCTTAGACCAAGCTTCCACAGAGTTGATTTGGATTCAAAGTCTGTTAAGTGAACTGGGAGTGAAGCTGCCTCAAACACCAGTTTCGCGGTGTGATAATAAAGGGGCTGGTTCTTTAGCTTCAGTGTACCTCACACGTACTAAGTTATTGAGATAGACGTGCATTTTATTCAAGAAAAAGGTACTCCGTCAGGACCTTGACGTCAAGTGTATTCCTAAAGAAAAGAAAAAGGCAGATGTCTTGACTAATCCCTTGAGCACAACTAATTCTGTAGTCCTAAGGAGCAAGCTTAATGTTTGGCTCCTGCCATTAGCTTGAGGGGGGCCTATTGAGTAAGTTGCAATTACTTGTGAAGTCGACAGTTTGTATTACACGCTTTTAGTTCCTTCAGTTGTATTTTGTGTATAAATAGTTGTATACCAATTTATTGCAATATCAATGTTCATTTTCTCTCAATACTCCACAGAAAGACAAAAATCAATACACAATATTCACATCGAAACTGGCCCAAAAATACAATCATAATAAAATTTTCATCAAATGATATCTTTAGTGACTAATGGCGACAATTCCCAATTACCCAAAAAAGAACAACACAAATTAAAAGTAAGTTACCAAAATGAGAATACAAGTTCTCCACAAAAACTAAATAAATAAATAAATAATTAATAATAATAATAAAAAAATAAAATAAAACTGATATGAAATGACAGAAGTATAGTTTCAGTCAAAATCATTACCAAGCATAAATTTATGTAGAAATAAATGACATGAGAAAACTGCTGCCGATATTACATACGAAAAGCAGACAACATGTTCATTAAGTAATGTAACTCACATTGATTTGATCCAATAAAGAAGCTCTCTGTCTGAAGTTTGTTTTTCTTCACATAACCAACAAACTGACTTAGTTCAATTGGATCAGCTTGTATGCCCTCTTGCTCAGCTCTACAAAATAGAAGACGAAGCTTTAAAAATGGTGCTCCCAGCAGTTGGCAGAAATACTATATTGAAGCATAAATGCAAGTAGTGGGATCTCGCACAGACTGGTTAACTCAGCAAACAGAAGCCAAGAAATAAATAATTATGGTAAGCATTTTATAGAATGAGGTTGCTTCTTTGAATAGGCAGTGGTTTCAAGTCACAGAACACTATTCACTTTCACGTTGGCGCAAGACCCTCGTGGAGGAAGAAGAAAAACAAGAGGAAGGGTCCAATTGCTCTTCTAGTCTTTACATAAAATAATACAATGAAAAAAGAAAGAAAATGTTTGGAGGTTTAAAATAATACAATAAATAATTTGGGTTTGTTCTCCAATGATCACCAGTTCGANTTTATAGAATGAGGTTGCTTCTTTGAATAGGCAGTGGTTTCAAGTCACAGAACACTATTCACTTTCACGTTGGCGCAAGACCCTCGTGGAGGAAGAAGAAAAACAAGAGGAAGGGTCCAATTGCTCTTCTAGTCTTTACATAAAATAATACAATGAAAAAAGAAAGAAAATGTTTGGAGGTTTAAAATAATACAATAAATAATTTGGGTTTGTTCTCCAATGGTCACCAGTTCGAGTCCCCTCAGGGCCACTGAAGTGAGAAACGACTGTAAACTTCAGGGTCCCGTGAGATTAGTCGAGGTGCGCGCAAGTTGGCCCAGACATCCAAGGTTATCAAAAAAAAATTTACCTAAAAATTACTAAAATAGTGCATACTTAAAACTAAAGGCCATTTGTGCAGACTCTAAAGTTATTTAGAGATCTCGATTTTTCTTCAATTTTTCCTAACTTAGGAATAGTAAGTTCTATTTCTCGACAGGAGCAAGGGACATTACTCAATGGTAGAGACTCACCTCGATGTGATGGAAGTCCTCTGTTTGAGCATGATTATCCCTGCACCGTATGTGAATTCTTCTATTTGGACTTGCTCTCCCGCAGTGATTCAATAAGAATCGATAAGAGGCTCATGGGATCAATATAAGGGGTAAGGGACTACTATATTTTTGGGAGCGAACTCTAGGAAAATATGAAGCACATGGATAGAAGTTATGCCTTGGAATGGAATGAAAGATATTTTTGAATCCACTTTGTCCACAAACAAGGAATCTATAAGTAATGAAACTATAAATCCCATGAAGAGTTCGGGCAAAAAAAAAAGACCTTGCATTTAAATCAACTTGTCCTAAACTGGATGCTAACCACCTCTGAGGAAAGGTCCCTCCATTTGATACTTTTTTATCAGGTCACAAAAATCTCTTCATATTAATCAAAAGCAACTATCACATCCTTTCTTGCTTTATTTTGGTAGTTCTCAGTAGTGCAAGATTCGAGAAGTGCCTAAGAATTAGTCTCAGGCAAGGAACTGGAGGTGAAGAGGCATTGTCCCTGCCACCCCAATTCCTTAAATTCCCATTCGAGGGAGCAGAAATTTCGTTTTCTCAGAAGAATAAATGTTGTTTACCGTTACCACCAAAAAACTTAATCATCAATGTTTCCTTTCTCCTTGTAACTACATCCATGGACTAAGTGAAAGCAATAGTTGTATAATTAGAAATGATTATTCATGGAGCCAATACGGATCCGAATATCTATAAAGAATTAGTTTCTGATGCTCCAGCTATCACTCTGTTCTTGTTTCATTCTGTGTGAAGATATCATATCACGAGTTGCAAGCCTGATAATCCGCTTCTGCTTTTGACCACATGCTCTTTGAATAAAAAAGGTACAGTGTCTTTATAAATCTAATCTATAAATGGGAAATTGTAGTGATACATGATATAATCCATGAGAGGCTGTACGGAAGATCTCCGCGGAACTTCAAAAATGTGTAAAAGTATAAGCTAATCATTTGTTCTTCTTTTAAGCTTCAGTTTTGCCACAACCAACTCCCCAAAGGAAAAAACGAGAGTATGAAAAAGAAACTGTTAAATGTAAACACAAGAACTTACCTCATTGGAAGAGATCCTAGAAATTGGATGTAGCTACCATCGTAAGAAGTCACAGATCATCTCCTATATCCAGGTCATTCTTTATTGGTAGATAGGTCACTGGGTTTCTACTTTGGTTCTACAGCTAACCATTCATTCTTCGTTAGTCATTCTTAATCAATATCTCTTCTAAATTATAACCCGTAGCTAGGAAGAGAAATGATCAGAGCTTTATGCCTTTTTAAAGTAATGTCATGCAATCCCTAACCTTACAGTCTATCCCCATTACCCACCTAAGCATTGGCCCAATAATAATCCATTTTAGACTAATTAGTATTTTAGTAATCAAAAATCAATTTATTTTCACAGGATCCCGCCTCCAGGGGAATTCAAACTCTCATGGCCTCTTGAAAGAAAGATGTCCCAAACCTGCAGAATGTGGGAGCCAATAACCAACCACCCTCATACTATGATCATTGTATTCACAGTTTCTTGCATTAATGCAGATCATAAATGTAGAAAACACGGTGTTCTACAAAAATCACGCAGACCTCTTTTGAATTCCAAACAAATAAGTTCCATCATAATTAACATTTTCATTATAAGTCTATTTGTCATAATCATAATTGAACTACCTAAAGGTCCCAAAAGCATCAGTATTGCATCCTCATTGTCTTCCTCTTTTTCCTACTAAAATAGGGATTGGCAGAAGCCTCCGAAAAAGAATGCATGATTCACTAGCTCTTTCACCCTAAAGAAAAATATGAAAATGAAGCCCAAAATGTAAACAAAATGAGATTGCAAGGAACAGGCACCAAAATTGTATCTTTTCTTACATGGTAGATACTAGGCGAGCAGGTCCGGTTGGATCATAATTAATTAACAGAGCAGCCTTCAGTGGTTGACCTGGGAATAGTTTACTAATTCATCGCATTGTTGCAGTCTACAAACTTTCCAGAATTATAAACAATAGCGTTAAATGCATGCTCACCTGAAGAACCAACGTTGTTCGATGCCCATTTGTCCCAAATTCTATGCACAAAACCCCAGTCCATTGTTCTTCTTCCCCGACTGCAAACCAACAAGTACAGCACAAGTTAGAATAGGCAAAACAGCATAGTCATTTCGTCAAACAGTTGTCGTACAGCAAGATTACTGTTGGAATGGTTAATATTTTATACACAATTATCTGAAATTCCAAAGCGTTTAACAAAAAGGAAAAAATTACCTATTAGAACTCGAGATAGATTTATTACGCTTATATGCTCGCTTCTAACTCCGACAACTTGCAGCGATGATTTTCGTCTGACTATACGATGATAAAGATCTGTCAACAGAGGAGAAATTTTCACAGTGGGTCCCTACCTATTGACAAAGATGCAAGTTGATCCCTAATCTATTTCTTTTACAGGAATCGTCCCCAGCTTTGCAAAATAGGTGCACGGAAAAATTTCGTCCACCCATTTGGAGATTTGAGTGTATTTGGTGCATATTAAAAATAAGAGAATGCATTTTTTTGAAGTGATGTGATGAAGAATATGTGGTTGAAAAAAAAAGGAAAAGCTATTTATGTAATGCAAAATATTATTTTATTGAAAAATGTGTGGTTGAAAATGAGTAGAAGAATGAGAATAAAAAAAATAATGTGAATCAAATAGAGGCTATGGGGTAAACTGTGATAGACGACTGAGACCACAACTATTATTTTCAATTTTTTTTTCTACACTGATTTTCAATCACACATTCACGTAATAAATATTAATCACATAAATTCAAAATTTTTCTTAATTTTTAACCACATATTTTCTTAAAAATCACTATTTAAAATATTATTTTTATACAAATAATGATTGTCCTCTTACACACATTTGATTATTCAAAAAAATCATTTGTACATCACTTAGAGGGCTGTAAATTTACGGTCCTCTCTAATTAGTGTGGGGCCCATTGATTTAATTAATGGATCCCACACTAATTAGAGAGGGCCGTAAATTTACAGCCCTCTTAAGTGCTGTAAGTC
>CAIGRH010157936.1:0-12418 GCA_903798295.1 Fraxinus nigra | reverse complement strand
TGCCGCACTGTGTCCCCTTTCTGTGCTATGAATTGGTTACCCGTGAATCCATGTCTAGCTTGTCGTCACACTAAAATTCAAAAATTGAAACAATAAACTCGACCCACTTATTTACATAAATGATTTATTTGCTTACGTGCACTTTTAAAATTTTTCATAAATTATTTGGATCAAATATTTAAGTATTTTATAAGTTGATAAAAATATATCGATATTATACTCATTTTGTAGCTCATGTTAAATAGTATAAATTGACCTAAAAAATAAATATTTTTAGACTAGTTACACCCGAGTTATTTTGACAAAAAGAAAGTATTCTAAATTTTATACTCTATTAATAAAAAAAATATAAAAAATCATAAAAAATCAAATTGATGCAGTACGGTTTTGAGGAATTGAAAAGATATATTATAATTAAACCTAATTAACCAGATAATAAATATGGAGTTTAATTTAATTAATCTAAAAATCTTTTGAGTTGTCTTGGAGCTACACCTGTGAGATGTATATATATGTGGTGTGAGATGAGCGTGTCTCATTGAGAAATTTTAAAAACTCCTTTCTAATACACACTATATCATTTTACATATTATCATTCTAAATTACATTTCAATTTTACTTGGTATCAAGTTGAGATAAGATAAGAATACATTAGTGCAAAGTGATATTCTTATTTCCTGATGTTTATATAAATTTTTGGCATGAAATGCTCTAAGGCTTTCGGGTCAATTTCTATGTTAAATTTTTCGGGATTAACCGTAGGTCAATATGTTAAATTCTACGGNTCATTGAGAAATTTTAAAAACTCCTTTCTAATACACACTATATCATTTTACATATTATCATTCTAAATTACATTTCAATTTTACTTGGTATCAAGTTGAGATAAGATAAGAATACATTAGTGCAAAGTGATATTCTTATTTCCTGATGTTTATATAAATTTTTGGCATGAAATGCTCTAAGGCTTTCGGGTCAATTTCTATGTTAAATTTTTCGGGATTAACCGTAGGTCAATATGTTAAATTCTACGGAATATGAGAATTCTTAAGAAATTTCTTGAACTATTGGATATCGCACCAGTTTACTCTAAATCTAAGAATGTTGGTATATTAAGTCATTTTTATATTTATATCATGTTAATAAGAATATGCACGTATTTTTACTGAGTGTTTTCAAAATACACACTCTTACAATAATCTCTCAGATTAGAACGGGTCATGTGGACACGTGGAAGATTGACCAAATGATACTCATGGGGTCGCCAAGTAAAAAAATGTAGTAGATTTGGGATGTTACAGAATCAATGGTTATTTCCTGTTTGAAACCTTTCCAATACACTATTTAAGAGTAAACTAATATCATGATTAAGATCTGATATCATTCTATATTGACAACAAGTTAGTATCAGTGTATCCATGAACTCTCAGTTCATTTTCTCCATATAAAATCTTCTCAAGATTTTATCTATGTAGATTGAGATGAGTTAAGTAATCTTTTTGATCTATCTCTGTAGATCAAGTTGCATCTCCCATATCTTTCATGGAAATATTATTTGGCAACCATAATTTCAACGATTGAAGTACAAGAATATCGTTTTCTATTAATATATATCTTATATATATAATATCAAGAATGCGATAATACTCTCATTATTTTCTTGTAAACACACAGTTCGTCTTCATTTTATAAAATCAAACCTTTTGACTTTCTCATCAAATTAAAGTTCAACTCCTTGAGGCTTGCTAGTTGCTTCAATCCATATCTGAATATATTAAACTTTCATATCTTATTGGTATCTTTGGTTCAAAATATTCGAGTTGTGTCACGTACATTTCCTCTTACAAGTTTCTACTAAGAAATGCAGTTTTGACATCCATTACTATAACTCATAGTTATGGTATGTGGCTAATGCAAGCAAAATTCGAATGGACTTTAGCATGATTATAGGTAAAAATGCTTCATAAAAGCCAACTCCTTATCTTTGTTTGCAACATTTTGCTATTAGCCTTACTTGGTATGTATGGATATTTCCATCCATGTTGACCTTTTCGTATAAACCTATTTATAACATACGGGTTCTATTCGTGGATCAAGATTTAAACCTCATTTACATACATTGAGTTCATCTCGAATTCCATGGCTTCTTTTCGTCTCTTTGAGTCAATACTTGACTTTGTTTCTATGTAATTAGTAAGTTCATTATTCTCGATTAATAATGCCCAATTAATAATTATGGATTCCCACTTTCTTGGAGGTCGAATGATCCTACGAGATTTACATGGATCTGACATGTTCTCAAGAGCCTCTACTTCCTAATCAAGAGTATGTCCCTCAGCAGGTATAGGATTAGACTCTGGTTTATCTACTTGATCAACTATATATGTGGACTCTTGAACTCCTTCAAGTTCTATTTTACTCTCATTGTCCTCTCCTAGAACAAATTCTTTCTCTATGAAGACGATATGTTGTGAGATGAAGACTTTCTTCTCAGTGGAATTATAGAATCGAGATCTAAATATCTCTTTTGGATGTCATACAAATATGTATTTATCGGATATAGACTCAAGCTTATCCGACTCAGTGTGCTTCACATAAATGTTACAACCTCAAACTTTCATATGAGATAAATTAGGCTTACTACTTCTCTATAACTCATATGGAGTTTTGTCAATCGATATAGATGAGACATATTTTAGAGTGTAACACGCAACAATTAGTGCACGACTCTAAAACGATTTTGGGAAGCTTGCATGACTCATCATTAATCGCACCATATCTAATAATGTGCGATTATCCTTTTAGATATACTGCTATGTTGCGGTGTGGGTAGCGGAGTCCGTTGCGAGATAATCCCTTTTTCTTTTAGATAAAATTCTTCATTACAAATATTCTCCACCTTGATCAGGTCTTAGTGTGAGAATACATTTACATATTTATTTTTCTATTTCTAGCTTGAATCCCTTTAACTTTTCAAGAGTTTCATACTTGAATTTCATCAAATATATATGACAATTTCTAAAACAGTCATCGGTAAATGTGATAAAATAAGAGAAGCCTCATCTAGCATTAATTGATATATATCTGCATATATAACTATGTATTAGACTCAGTAATTGTGCAGATCTTTCACATTTTTAAGTAAAATGGGATTTGGTCATTGTGCCTAATAGTCATGATTCGCATTCCAAATATACATTTCCATGTAATTTTAGAATTGCATTCTCATTTATGTGACCAAATTTGCAATGTCAGATATAGGTATTTTTCAAACTATCATTTTTATGCATTTCAATTTCTATATTCATCATAAAATACTCGGTATTTAGAATATAATTGTCATTTTGTAATTTACCATAACCATTAAAATCTAATTAAAATCAAATTTTAATTAAAAACTAAATTAGATTCCATCTCTAATTTAAATTGAATTAACATTTTAATTTAAGATAAAACTCGTAAAAAAATAAAATTCAATTTAGGGTCAAAATTTAATATTTAAGTTAAAATCAAATTCAAACTATAATATAAAAGTTGTCAATTTTAAATAAAACTTTAACCGGGTAAAGATTAAATTTAGGGTCAAAAACCCGTTTAAAATTAAATTCAAAATCAATTTTAATATCTAAATTCAAAAGTATTTTGGAAATTGCAATGCGCCCTTATTTCAAAATTTATGGACGGTCCTTAGAAATTTCAGAAATAACAACCCATTTTATAATATTGCAAGCAGGAGCTCGCAACTTCAAAATTTTCTCAAGAGGCCCCTGTCCCCAAAAATCACCCCGAGTTGTTCAAACCCTAAAGGAAAAAGCATGGGTAGCACCGGCAGCGATCGACACCTCTTCGTCTCCATGACGTGTGCCCTTACGCGGCAACACCATCTCCGTACTGCTTTATTCAGCTGTGGTGATTGCCGCAGCTAATTATAGCGGTGCGGATGTCAGTCGCCTATTTCGCGTCTTGCCGCCTTTTGCAGCCGACGAAGGCTATTGTCGCCAATTGACACTGCCTGCTTTCACCTTTCGATTCAATTTTCTATCCAAAAAAAAATTAATTTTCTTTTTCAAAATCAGATTTTAGAATGTGAAAAAAAAAATTTAAAAAAAAACTAGAAACATGAAAAATAACAAAAATCATTTGTTGATTGTTATATGATGTGAAACAATTTATAACAAACACAAAGTGAGCTCTGATATGCACAGCGAAAAATAAAATAATTTCAATTCCCACTAAGCATCTTCTTTATATTTAGATAGAAACCATGATGGGAATAATACATTTATTATATTCTTTAAACTCATTTTCTGATCTCGGAACACGCACATTCATGATCTGCAATGTACATATGTCTAATTGTCCAACCACCAATTAAAATCCACATAGTGAACAGGAATGAGAGAATTATGATTTCTCTTTTCTTGTGCTAGCAAGAATATATGAATTATGTTGTCTTTTATTTTTTTTAATACCCTAATAGCTAATTAATATAAGTTCAAGTGGTCTAACTCGTATATTAAACTTAACTGGTCCAATATTTAATAAATCTAATTAATTAAATTTGGTTCATAAATTAATTAATCTAATTAATTAATTCGAGCATATTAACAAGCAACCCAATTAATTAATTGTAAAATACTTGTTAATTAATGAATTGGTGAATTTTATTCTTCTAGTTATGCTTTTGTATATGACCCATAGGTTCTCAATTACGATATCTAACGACGTAAATTATTATTTTGATCTAATCAAAATTGATAAATTAAAATGCACATTTTTAATTTATCATCAATTCACATTCGTCATCCTTGATTGACATCTAGTAATGTGTCGGCAATAGATGTGATGGAAAATGTCACGTGGTATGACAAAATCAAACTTGTTAATTTATCGTAAAACTATAATCATTTCTTTAATATGATCCGATCAATTACGAGATATGGATATGAGCCAATCTCAATTATCGACCATATCTTTCATTCTACTATTAAGTTAATGTAAATTGAAAACTCATTTTCGACTTATGAGTACACCTTGGTTTTGAATGAAATAGAGATCATAATCTCTTACTATCCAAGAGTGATGAATCATCCATTGATCATTCACAACCTTTATATGATTCCTGACATACCATAATGATGCCATATTAGCGACATCCAACATTACCAAAGTATGACAGGTCTCATACAAGGCACTATGATAACCCAAGTCGAAGGACCAATTTCACTATCGAACGTTAGAGATTAACCACTAATACTCAAATAGTTATACATGTGGAATCTTCCACACGAGTCTCCAATGTTTTGCTCTATAGAAAAATATTTGTGTGTTCATTTATGTGTCACGACACTTTAACTTGTGAGATCAACTACTTACTTCACAAGTAAAAAATGTCACTCGTGATGGTCTATTCGTAATAACGATATTTGTATTTCGTTATTATTTACAATCATGGATGATTTAAGATTCAATCATATCAACTCGTGAGATCAACTACTTACTTCACAAGTAAGAAATGCCACACGTGATCCGTAATAACGATATCCGTATCTCGTTATTACATACGACCACAGACGATTTAAGATTCAATCATATATAATTTGTATATCACAATCACAACTCTCTGTGATTGACAAACAAATTACTAAAATTTGAATCTATAGATTCTATTATTTAATTTAATTGAATATTAATTAAATAATATATCTGCCATAAAAATGCATCAATTGTATATTAAAAGTGTTTGTCTAAAATTGATTGAGCTTATGGCATAACAATTACAGTCTGGACTAAATAACAAAACTTGGTCAGACAAGCAGAACTAAAAGAAACCAAAAAAAATTGACAGAATGAGCGACACAAATACCGTTCATAAAAAAAAAATTGAGTGTGAGTTTAACCCAAGACAAGATGTCTTGATATCATGTTAGAACATGATAAATTGTGTCATTGATCGATTTAAATAAAAATCAGATTTTTAATAAATTTTGATAAAAGTAGATGTATAGTTAACGTTAGACTGAATATTGATCCAAAACAATTATGCAGAAACAAGATCCAAAAATCTAAAATTCATGGATCGAGTTCATACTTCATGTCATTGATGTTGTTCCAAAATCTCTCCTTTCGGTGATAGAGTTTAGGGACCAAACCTATCTATATATAGCCAACCCCCCTCCCCCCTCAAATGTAAATCTTGGATCATCAATTGTCCATGAGTGTGTGTCCACTGAAAAATTGTTAAAGAACGGATATGTTACATTCTCTCACTTGGTCTATACATTCAACCTAATGTCTCAACTTAATCTCATCAATTGTCCTTCTTAAGAAATAAACAAATGAATCATAGCAATGGGTCCTCTAATAACGAGTGTTATCTTTCATGTATTACAATGTATTTAGTTTTTCAAGAATTATTCTTTATGTGGCAAGAGCACTTAATGAAAAGACCATGCTTATGTCTGGTCCTCATTTTTTCAAAAATTCAAATTTTCAAAACTTATTTTCTTCTATACATTCTCTTATAAAATACTAGTATACATAAATCGAAACGTTTTTCTTATTTTTTAGCCACACAATCTCCAATAAAACACTATTCAAAAATGTATTTTGACCCAAAAATGGCTTAAACAAGGACCACATGTCTCATTCTTGGTCTTACATAAATGTATTTTTTCAAATAAATTAAAGTGCACATGAATATAAGAAAATATCACAATAAATAAGAGTTTCATATAAAAATTGTATATACCATTGCATAGTGAAACCAAGTCCCATTTTCTGTACACAATCCTTGAATTTCAATGGTGATATGCCTTTAGTCAAAAGATTGGCGATGATCAATTCATTGCTTACATGCTCAATGACCATTTTTTTAAATATGTTCCCTTTTTGCTAAATACTTGATGTCGATATGTTAATTTTGACTACCATTTCTGTTGTTTTTAGCCATAAAGACAGCAATTGAATTGTCACAATAAATTTTCAATCGCCTAAAAATGGAATCAACAACTCTAAACTCAAATATAAGACTCTTGATCTATACATCATGCGAAGTAGCCTCAAAACAAGAGATGAACTCGGCTTCCATGGTGGAAATAACAGCTAAGGTTTTGCTTTGCACTCCTCCAAAATATAGCTCCACCAGTCATCCTAAAAATATACCTTGATATTGATTTGCGTGTATTAACACAGCCAACAAAGTTTGAATCTTAGTATCCAATCACTTCCAAATTATCCATTCGTTTATATATAAGCGTTTAATTTTTAATTCTCTGAGGGTTTCTCATTACTTTCTTTGCTACTCTCCAGTGGTCTAAACCTGGATTACTTTGATGTCGTCATAACATTCCTATAACAAATGTACTGTTGGGCCTTGTGCAAACCTGAGAATACATGAGACTTCCGAGAGCTGAAGCATATGGAATTTTCTTCATTTGTTCCCTTTCTAGATCATTTTTAGGGCATCAGTTCAAATTGAACCTATCACCCTCCACAATAGGAGTTACACTTGATAAATAATCTTTCATCCGAAATCTCTCTAAAATTTTATTGATATAGGTTTCCTGAGATAGACCTAAAATACCTCATAATCTGTCTCTATGAATCTTAATTTTAATGACATAAGATGTCTCTCTCATATCCTTCATATCGAAATGTTTAGAGAGGAATTATTTCTCTTCATGCAACAAACTATTGTCATTGATTGCAAGTAAAATGACATTGACGTATAAAACAAGAAAACAAATCTCACTAACCTTCTAGTATATACATTGATCAATGGGATTTTCAAAAAAATCCGAGTGAAGAAATTATTCCATGAAATTTAAAATACTATTGATAGGACGCTTCTTTTAGACCCTATATAAATTTCTTAAACTTACAGACTAAGTGCTCATCATTATTAGAGAGGAATCCTTATGTTGTTTCATATAAAACTCCTCCTCTAAATCTCCATGGAGAAATGCCTTTTTTACATCCATTTTGTTGTAACTCAAGGTCAAATTGGGTTACTAATTCGAAAATAATACGTATAAAATCTTCCTTAGATACTAGAGAGAATGTCTCCGTTAATCGATTCACTTCTTTTGAGTGAATCTCATAGCAACAAGTCTCACGTAGTATCCTTCATTATTGCCTAGTGAGTCTTTCTTTATCTTAAAGATCCATTTAAAGCCAATAACTTTGGAACCACTAGGCAACTCAACAAGATCGTAGAGCCCATTACTCTTTATAGAACTCATTTCTTTCTTCAAGGCCCTATACCATAATTTTGACGCATTGCAACACATGGCCTGTGAAAATGATTCAGGATCATTTTTTGCTTCAATATTGTACTCAGGCTCTTGTAGGTACACTTCATAATCTCTAGGAATTGCTAACCATTTTGTTCTGATAGACTTTCTTAATGTTGTATTGATGCGAATCCACGTAGTAATTGAAGCTACGAAATCCATGACAGATTAGATCAAATCCAAGAATGCCAAGAATCAACATTTGAAAAGCTCGACCTGATAAATTATTGAACCAAAGAACTAAGACAATCGCCATCAATATCTTACCTCCGTGATCACAAAACTTATGAACATTACTTAAATTGTTGAATGCCACAAAAATTTAATTGTTGATAAGTTCGAAATTAATTCAACAAAGAACGAGTTGAAAGCAATACGTCTTGCAATAATATCTCTCAAACTGTGTTTTTACAATGAAAAGAAGAATTAACAGTCTAAATATCAAGAATTACCATAAAACTAGAGTTTTGACTAAATTAGGATTCTTTCCAAAAATTGAAAAATTAGCTGTCGGACACGTGCTATGTGGACTCATTGTGTTGGAACATGCAGTTGCATAGTTCATAAAAACTTTACCTTTGATACTCGGTATAAAGGCATGCGGCTGCATGCCTTTGTGTACTATGCGGTCACATAGTTGACCTTTTCAGCTCCACTGTCCTTTTCTTGAATCAAGTTGATCCGTTTTGTTCCTTATTCCATGCCCAATATAAGACTTTTTCTTTTGCTTGTTGTGGTCAAAGTTTCATCTATCGTAGCTTGAACAAGTAATCTCATAACTTCTTTGATCTTCTTTGCTCGTGACCTAGTCAATGTTCCTTCCTCCACGATCAACGAGTCATTGTCCTTGCTAGTTCCCATACCATGATTCTCTTCATTACCTCCCTCTTCAAAAGAATTCTTCCTCGAATCTCCACTTGCATCGAACAAGGAAAGGTCAGAAACAATGAAAGTAGCAGAAATGTTATACTCACCTGGAAGATCCAACTTATAGGCATTGTCATTGATCTTTCAAACATTTGGAACTGTCCATCTTTTGATTGCAACTTTGACTTCCTTTGAGTCCAAAAGAGTTCATTTTTCATATGTATCCAAACCCAATCTTCTGATTCAAATGTAATGCACTTTCATCATTTATTTGCTTGAGAAGTATAATGCTAGATTTTTCTTCTCAATCTGGCATCGTACCTTCGTATATAAGGATCTTACCAACTCGCCCTTCTTATTCCATCTAACCCACCTCTCTCATTAACCGGTAAAGAAAATAAATCCAAAAGTGTTAGTGAATTAAAATCATAAAAAATTTCAAATGGAGTATAAGAAGTAGTAGAATACGTGACCCTATTATATGCTATGAATGGCAAGCAATCCTTCCAACTCTTCAAGTTCTTATTAACTATGGTGCGCAATAGTTTTATCACAGTCCTATTAACAACCTTAGTTTACTCATCCATTTTTGGATAACAATTTGTAGAGAATAATAGCTTAGTTCCTAACTTACTCTATAAAACCTTCCAAAAATGACTAATGAACTTAACATCTTTGTTCGATACTATACTCCTGGGTACCCCATATACGTACACTATTTATTTAAAAAATAAATCCGCAATATTAGTGGTATCATCACTTTTATGACATGAGATGAAATGTGTCATCTTATTAAATCTATCTACTACTACAAATATGGAATCTCTTCATTTATTATTCCTAGGTAAACCCAACACGAAAGTTCATAAGTCCATTTACCCAAAGCCCACTTGGAACGGGTAATAGCGTATATGCACATTGAGGTAAAACCTTCAACTTAGCCTTTTTTACAAGTGATGCATATACTACAAATATGATCAACATCAACTTTCATCTTAGGTCAATTGAAGTGTTCATTTAACATATCCAAAGTCTTCATAATCCCAAAGTGACCGATTAAACATCCACTATGTGTTTCATGTACTAACAATTCTTCGATTGAACACCTAGGTACACATAACTTATTCTCTTAAAATAAATATCCATCATGCCTATAGAGTCTATGTATAGCACCTTTGTTACATGATTCATATATATTAGAGAAGTCCGGGTCATTAGTATACATATCCTTAACATATTCAAATTCTAACAATTTGGCAAATAAAGAAGTTAGAAGTACATACCTCCTTGACAATACATTAGATACCACATTTTATTTACCTTGTTTGTACCGAATAACATATGAAAATGTCTTGATAAACTCAATTCGCCTTGCATGCCTCTTGTTTAGTTTGCCTTGACCCTTTAAATGCTTCAAGAACTCATGATCGGTGTTAATCACGAACTCCTTTGGCCATAGGTAGTGATGTCATGTTTCCAAAACTCGAGCAAGTGCATACAACTCCTTCGTATGTAAGACAGTTGTGAGTTGCTCTACTTAGCTTTTCACTAAAATAAGTTATTGGCATTTGTTCCTGCATCAAAACAACTCATATACATATTCCTGATGCATCACATTTAATCTCAAAAGTATTGTTAAAGTTAGGTAGCGAAAAAATCAGTGCATTACACAACATATCCTTAATAGTATTAAAAACATGTTTTTGTTCAACGCCCCAATAAAGTCCTACACTTTTCTTTACAATCTCTGTGAGTGGTGTGACAAGTGTGCTAAGATTTTTAACAAAATCCTATAAAAGCTAGCAAAACCATGAAAACTTTCTACCTTAGTTATGTTTTTAGGTATTAGCCACTTCTTTAAAAAAAAAAAAGGTGTTAGCCGTTTCTTGATAGCTTTGATTTTCTCTTTATCCACTTCAATACCCTTTGCACTAACAACATAATCAAAAAAAATAACTTTTTTCCATGCAGAATGTATACTTTTTAAAATAAGCATAGATTTTTTCTTGTCTTAAGACCGTTAACACATATCTTCAATGTTCTATATGCTCATTTAAATCCTTATTATACACCAAGATATTATCAAAATAAACTACTACGAATTTACTATATATACACACAAGACATGATTCATTAAACTCATAAACGTGATATGTGCATTAGTAAGTCCAAATAACATGACTAACCACTCATATAATTCATACTTAGTCTTAAAATTAGTTTTTACTCATCCCCATCTCTCATCCTAATTTGATGATATTCACTTTTAAGATCTATTTTACTAAACAAGCACGATCCATGCAATTCATCTAACATATGATCCAATCTAGGTATAGGGTGACGATATATTACCGTTATGTTGTTGATCGCCCGACATTCTACGCACATTCTTCATGCCCCATCTTTCTTTGGCACATGTAACACGACACGGCACATGGACTCATGCTTTCCCTCACATATCATTTGCTCATTTTATTCAACTTGCCTTTGAAGTTACTTGGTCTCCTCAAGATTACTCTGATAAGTCAGCCTGTTTGGAGATACAAAATTAATTTTATACTTAGTGCCTCGAATTGGTGGTAACCCACTAGGCATGTCATCCGAAAAGAGGTCTTATAATTTCTGCAACAAAGAAATATCCAAACTAGGAAGGGGTGTTTTAGATTTCTCAAAATTGAAGAGTGATTCCTTATAGACAAACAAGATCATAGGTCGGTTCTCAACTACTGACCTTTTCAACTTACTCCATTTTGCAAATAAATTCACTTTCGATTTTTGTCTCCTCTTAGTAGACTCATTTTCTTTACTCTATTGTGGCTCTACTATTTTTCCTCACAATTAACCACCTCACTTTTTCTCCCTTGCCTTCATGTCGTAAAAGATCAATCTCACTATATTTTTCTCTTATTCTTTTATCTTCCTCACTTTTTAATTTGATTTGATCTTCATGAGCTTTTGCTGGTGTTAACGGTGCAAAAGTAATAGATTTTCTATCTTTAGTAAAGTTTTACATATATTTTACCCATTATACATCATCTTCCTATCATAATTCCATGACCCCAACAAAAATATGCTCGACGGGCATAGGAATGAAAATACACATCACCTCATCATGATGCCTCCCAATTGAGAAACACCATTACTCGCCTATTCACCTTAACCTCTCTACAATTTTTAAGGCCTATGATGTTTTAGCATAGTTAATCCCAATTTCTCAAAAAAATGTAGTGCTAACCACATTGGTAGAACTACCCCCC
>CAIGRH010157878.1:0-10334 GCA_903798295.1 Fraxinus nigra | reverse complement strand
TGGAGATTGGAGAATATAAATTGCAGAAAGTATAGTATAGTAAATAATGAGAGAATTGAAATTAGTGGAAAAAAATATTGATTATGGTGGGTATTTATAGAAGAAAAATAATAAAATTGGAAAAAAAAATGAACGACCAAACGGTCACTAAATTAAATTCCATGACCGTTCTAGAAACTGAATTTAAAAAATAAAAAAAATTAACGAGCCACGAGCCCACAAGCTGGATCGTGGGCTGCTCGGCAAGCAGCTCGTGAACAATACGAGCCGAGTGCGAGCCGACCTGCTCGGCTCGTGCTCTGACTCGTTTTTTAACCGTCCTAAAAATATATAAATAAGTCAATAAATCCTACACAGCTTAAGAATAAAAATGATGTTTGACCAACCTATAAACTTGAAAAAACTTTACCAAACATGCTCGAAGAAAATTGAAACAGTTAAAGAAGATAAAGATGCCAGTTTCTTAACATATACAATAGAAAAGAGTTGATAAAATACAGTTGATTTATCACATGAACACAAAATGGTACGTAAAATCTGTATAATCCTCAAAATACAGTGTTATTTCGCTTCTCGTGATACAAAATTGAAAGGAAAAGCGCAGAAATAATCACAAACAAGGGCATTACCACAGACGAAATACAATCGCGCCTAATGGTGAGGTTTATAATCTAAAATAAATTATATATTAGTGGGGCATTTTTCATCACAAACCATGGCCCCCAGTATATCAGATCTACACAAATATGAATGCTTTCAAGATTTGTTCCTTGGAGTTAATGCTTTATGAACTGAGGGATTACTGCAATTTGTGATGTGCCGAAGGACTCGAGTATTCAGTACCATTTTCGGAAGAGGTCACTTCTGAGGAAGCACTAGACGATGCAACGCTCTGCGAACTCTTCGCTGCTTGTGGAGCGTTGTGCTGAGAGTCGGTGTTTGCATGTTTTTGGCCTTCCTCTGCTAGTTTTCTAAGAAGGTTCATGACAGTAGGAACAAATTTGGTTGACAGTGAGAGAAGTCCAGGAAGCTGCAGGTGTGAAAAAGAGCTATTAAACCAAAAATTCCAAATTAAAAAAGTTTTATCATATGAATATGCCTCAGTGATTTATATTAGCATTCATTTAGCAAGCAATGGGGTGTCCTCAGGTAGGGAAATATCAAAATGGCAAAAGTTTTAGAATCAAAAATTGGATGTAGTTACGACAAAAATATAATGAGGGGTTAGCAACAAGAGGATAGATAGTTACAGCTCCATTGTGGAATTCCCCGGAGATGTCTAGTTGTACCCATAGGGCTTTAACAAGCAGAAAAGCAACGAAAATAATACCCAAGTACAAGGGATTTCTGCAAAAAAGAAAACGCATTAATCCCAAAGAAGCGGATGAGAGAAGTCTCAATCTAGAATGTCACCAGATAATAGAGAAGCAGGGGTAGTGAAAGTAATTAAAAAAAGAATAAACGGCAGCCCAATAAATTTAAATAGAACACATTCACACAGTCTCCATAAGTATGCTGCAGCGTACCTCAAAAGTGTCATGAATTCGTTGAAACCTAAGACAACCAATGCAACTATTGCCCATGGAGGTGGTAACCAGTTGTTACTTCGCCTACTAGCCTCCTAAAAGTCGAGAATGAAGAAGAATCGGTAATAATTCATTAGAAAATTCTTAATCTATCATACTCAACTCAACAAAAAAGTATCCCATGTTTATTTAAGGTTGTCAAAATTATGTGATTTGACAATAATCATAAAACATAAAGACGTTTGGAGTGATACTGTACACAAGTTCAAGTTCAAACAGAGACTATGGATGTAAAATTTACGATCCAAAAATATCACCGATTTTCAGAAGTATTTTATGTGTACAAGATCATACCTGAGCAGCAATGGCTTGAGTAACAGTGTATTCAGTCTCTGCCTTAAACTGTCTCCACAAGGATTTGCACTGGACTGGTGTAATCAAAGTTTTTGATGCTAAAACCTGGATTTGAATATCCGATCATAGAACGAGTATTAATACACTGGAATAAGCTGTAAAATAGAAATATGTACTTGGCACCGACACCCTTGGATTTGTGATATATAATATAAAACGGATTGCGAGATCTTTCCTTATAAACAGTTGAACCATAACTAAGTGGGTTCAAATTCATCCACACATTGAAACTAAGTTCATGCGAAAGTACAAAAAAAGACTTTCGAACACACCCATGCGAAGCAGTTCGCTTGTTTTCCACAGAGATCTATGTATTTGAGCGGATGGGAATTTATAAATACTTCGAAAAGAATCAAGAAATGAAGCATTAAAATGATTACCTCGTCCCAAGTGCTCGAGGCAAGAGGGTCCAGTGAACTGCTTTTATTAGTAGTTCCAGCTTTGGGATCCAAAAGAGCAAGGGACAATTTATTCTCAACAGTATCAGCTTCATCATCCAAACGAATTGCAGCCATAACAGATAGTAGCTTCAAAGACTACAAAAAGAAAAGGATAATTTTAGTAGTACAATCCAATCATGAAACAAATAATCCCACCAAAGATCTAATAGGAGAATATCATACAGCAGATCGAGCAGTTTTGGTGATGGCTCTAATATCTTCCTTCCCGGTCCAGACCCGTGGCATTGAATCAGAATCATGGCTGAATATTGTTGTAAACCTAAAAATAATTGACCGGTCAGTTCCCACAAGTAGAACCCATAACTAAAAAACGTGTTCATGACAAATTCTAGGTCATGAATTGAAATCATAGAGCAAGTACCTGTCCTTCATGCGAATCAAAACCCTTCCAGCCTCTTCTTTCGCCTTTGCTTCAACCAATCTTCTTGCACGCTCCTTCAACCTTAGAATAATTTTATCTTGGGTTTCTTCATCCATTTCAAAACCCGAAAGAGCTGTAGAAAACCCAGCAACAGCCTTTTTGGTCTCGCGTTGGAGAAGTTTCCTTATCGCAGGCCATGTATCATCACTGGCTCCATCTAGTAAAGCCTCAACAGGACCAGATAATGCTTCATTCAATTTTGTCTGCACAAGAAATCGTTTCAATGGAAATACAGTCAAACCATTTTATCGGGCCACTGTTACAACTGAAAATAAGCTCTAGTAAATTTAACCAGCTCTGTTTGCTAACAGGTCTGTCGCTAGCGGTAACGGCCTAAATTTTGATAAAATTAAGGTAATCCATCATGGGAACACATCCTTGCACTTGCCAATTTCACACATCAATACTAGTGCAATACATCCATGAGTTTCACACTCATGCATACAGGACATCAGAAGCTGCTGAATCTATAATTTACTACGTTCAAATGACAGCTGCAAAGTTACAATATCACGAGATTACATACCTCATACATAGTTGTAAGTTCAGAGAGCTTCGCTGTGCAAACTGCTGCAACATGTGCATCTATATCACGATGAAGCTTTTCTCTTACTTTGGAAGAGTCCCAGTTTGCTTGGTCAATGTATGCTTCTGGAAAATAATAAGTTAATCAATACTAAGGAGAAGAGTTAATATCCATGCAGTGCCGCGATCTGCAACTATCAGCTATTGAATATTAAATTTAGCCTTCTATCCCACTTAATGCAACCCTTAAGATCATCAGCAGCAGCAGCTACAGGTTAAAATTATTTTTCGCATGAAGAATGTATCATTCGGCTATATAAAAATGAGTTATGTTAATGGTTGCAGCAATCCAAATTTAAGTTGGCAGCTCATTTGCCTTTTCAGAATCTTCTTGAGGATTCCGTTCTAAGAACTGATGAAATGCATGTGATAACATGCCCAACCGCTCTCTCCATGTGAATATAGATGGCATTGTAAATGTAAGATATCTTACCAGAAGAACCTTCATCAAACTGTGACATGAAATACTCAGAGCAATCACGAGCAGCCATAGCAAATCCCTTCCCTCCATTCAAGTCATTATCAAATGTGTCTTTAAATCTATCAAGAGTTCCAGATCGAACGTGTCCCAGCATGGATTGATAAGCCGGTTGGACAAGCTAATATGCCAAACCCAAAAAATGAACATGAGGGGAAAAAATAACCGAAAAGCTAGAGGAATTATTGGTTACAGCAGTTAATGCTCAGTCATGAAGTTAAATCCTATGTCAACTCTTATTAGGTTTATTAACAACCCATTTAAGACAAAATAAAAAATAAAACCACCTAAATGATGCATGGCATGTGTGTTAATTCTTGTGTGTACCAGCAACAACAAAATCAAAAGTTTCATTTCTCAATATCAGTGAATAGAACTTATTTGAGGCTTCACCTTTGACACTTAAAAGCTGAAAAAAAGTTACTTCTCTCACGGATAGAGGGAGGAGAGGGTTACTAGAGAAGAGTGGCTGGCTTATTGAATATACAGTGTGGTCGGTTATGCTATCAAAACCAAAAGGCAAAACTTCTAAAAGAACAAAAAATATTGTCAGGCACGTGACAGCAAAATGCATTTATCAGATTCGTCATTCCATCAGAAAATTTGCTCGATTTACATATTTAAGTCGAAACCAATGGTTCAAACATGCACTCGTTATTTGCTCATTTTGGCTTCTTCAGTCTGGTCTACATACAGAATATGAGGAGTGAATTATGTTATTTTGTAAAGAACGAAAGCAGAATGGAAATTAAAATATGAAAATAACATTAATCTCCATAAGAGAGAACTGATATTTTCTTATTGCCCTTACTCAATCTACTTTCTATGTACAATAGTGATACATATTTTTTTTAATACTAGTAGAATTTCAAGGATGAATTGAAGAAGCATTACTTGCAACAATTTCTCTTCCAACTGTTTCCGCTTTGAAGATCGAACACCTTCATCAAAATAGGTCGCCTCTGCATCATATCTAGTTTAGAAAGGTGGAAAAACATATGAATGAGAATATCTCAAAAAACTTTCAATGCTATACTACATTATTAAGATGCACAAAAGTAATATCTTGCTATAAAATCAGTTTGCCAAAATCTTAAATGTCAGCGAAATTTTTGATCAATAAACAGGTCCGTGCTCACTTACAAAGTCCGTCAACATAGTAATATAGACAGAATGCAAAATCAATATAGAGTTCCACCTATCATAAGGAATTTCACGTCGCTTCATGTATCCTTAATTTAAACAAACCAATAATCACTTTAGTTTTAGTTCAGATGTCTATATGCTTCAGCCCTCCTCCAGCCTAGCTGTAATTTCCTAGTACTTGGCCAAACTGACCAGCCCAGACCCATTGTCCTTCAAATCCACTCACACCATTAATTATCAATCATAAAGTACGGATAAACCTACTGCAGTGAATGATCAGAAGTGGTCTGGAAAAGGAAATATCTTTCCCAAGTAGGAGCACGCTGACCAAAGGAGATTTTTTGGTAGTCTTTTGAAAACCTAGTCTATAGTTAACTGCAGCAGAGTCTAAAAAATTCATGCCGGCAAAGGTTCGGAAGATTCAAAGTAATAACAAGCTCTTCGGCAAATTGTCATACACAGGGTAGCCAAATATACCCAAGATTCGAAGTAATAAAAAGCTCTTCAGAAAATTGTCATGCACGGGGTTGCCAAATATATCCAGGGCAATACGATGTTAAGAGTAATTGTCGCAGAGCTTCAAGAAGAATATAAGCATGGTCAGTTATCGACTTACTCCTTTAGACAAACATCAAGGATTGAGCTGAGCTTCCTCCCAAAGCTTCGCACTGGTCGAGATTGTACAGTCTCTTCCAGTTGACGCCATTCCTACAAAAATGTAATATCAAATTACATTTGATGTTTCGTGATGTTTGGATTTGTGCATGCAGATAAAATAAAACAAAATATTATGAATCAAACAAAACCTTCAAAAATATGTTTACAAGAAAAGCTACCTCGTTTGCAATAAAAGAAGAAAATTTTTCATTTGCAATCTCTTCACAACGTACAGTGGCAACCATGACCTACAGTAGATAAGCAAATTCATCAGTGATGATCTGTCTGAATAGTTTATTATGACATCAGGATAGATGTTTAGATGATGACTTTGTGAGCAGGCAGGTCAAGATCCTTGTTCTCCTTGATGATCTTCCAAATTTGTTGCGCACTAAATGAAAAGCCGGAAGCAGGAACTACAGCTCGCCTATCCCCAGCAAGCCCACCAGGAGCAATAGAATGAAAGAATCTCTGTCTTAGGCTCGCCACCTTGATTAAAAGACAAACAAGTAAAAAATTCTTAGATCCCTAAAAATCCCAAAAGCATCCTTCTAAAAATGACGACAGATGGTACAAATTGCAAAGAACGAAGCCAGAGCATTCAAAAGAACAAACACTAAAATCACTCGAAACAATTCAAACATGGTATTAACCTGCTCTTTGAATTGTTCTTCCCTCTCTTCATAACTAGAAAGAGCTGTAACTTCGACCTGCAATCATCCATATTAATACGTATCATATACAACCGAACACAGACTGAGCATGTTTGACTACACTTACGAGGAAGCACCTTTTTTCGAAAGTACCTAGAGATATACTCTCAAAAAAGGTGCTTTTAAGCACCTGTTAAGCTTAGCCAAACACACTCTTAACCGAGCTTAATCAAAAGATATATGCATCTTACATTAAAGAATTCGCTTAATGGAGTTTCCTTGTGCGCACTTGGCTTAGGAACTGCGTCCCATATCTTCAAAAGTGGGGGATAGGGGAAGGAGGAAAGAGAGAACCTTAGACCAACAACTGATTGGCTCATCATTATACAGTAAAATATCACATGAGATGTACCTTCTGAATGTCTTCTCTTAAAACAGGTTCCAGGTTTTCCAAAGGCGTCTATAACATGTCAAAAGAAAAAGAAAAAAAATGCTCCAGCATATCAAATCCGTAATTCATGGAACCCTATGATCTAAGAATTTAAGTTTTTGAAGTACAATTAATGGCAATATCAAATGAGAAAAGAATAGGTTAAGCATACCCTGGTTTTATCACGTATAACAAACATTAAAGTTGTTTTGCGTGGACTAAATAATCTCATCATGACCTGATAATCATAATTATAAATCAGTAAAGAATTTCAATCCAAATTATATGCCAGAACACAGAAGGGTGCAAGAGTTACCTGGAATACAGTTTTTAAGAGAGGCTTATTTGCAGCCTGCTCACGGCCAATGTCATGACACCACCTGAAATATTTCCAAGTAATACAAATGACTTGGCAATCTCAAATAAAAAATAATCTCAAGGCCAATCATATAGTATGCAATTCCATCCAACCAACACTAATATGATGTGTTACATTCTCTTCAAATCCTTCCTCATCAATAAATCACACAATATCTATAACAATCACTCTTTCAGTCTTTCAAACATAGAGTCCTGTGATGTGGTTCCATCTTATATCTACTATAACTCTATAACAAACCCAAATAACTCAACTGAAGCGTTAAATGATATCAAATCATTTTTAATGCAATTCAACGATCTTACATGTTTATTAGCACTATATCTGAAACAGCTAGGGCAAACAGGGCACTTTGTTTTTCAAATGCAGTATCATCCTGAAAAGGAGTAAAAAGATTAGAAAAGAATAAGAAGAATCAGCTAACAACATATTTCTCTACTTCTCCAGATCCCTTGGTATAAAATAACATAATTGAATAAACAAAAGAAAACTTGTGAACAAATAAGCATTCTTGTACATGTTGGAATTGCTAACGAAACTAAGACACGCAATAAGAAGCACGGGTAATATATGTAGATGACAGTGCACTTGTTCTAGAAACATAATCTCGTCATACTTGCTTCATAAAAGATCATGGCAAGAGAATACAATACAAAATCAAGTTATCAACAGTCATCACAAGAGGGGACGATATATTACAAACTAATATTATTAAATAAGTTCCCAAACAATGTTGGTGCGGCTTTCTGAAGACAGTATCGGATGGAAAGACAAACAATGTCCCAAACAGCAGGAGTATGAATGACAAACAGTAAGTCCATAGGGCAAGAGAGACAGCAAATGTATGTTCCATGTATTATAATGAAAATAACCAGCAAATCATAATAGAATTTGAAGTGTCAAGTAAAAGCATCTTCATTGGTACCTCTCCTCGTTCTCTTCCATCAGTGCCTTCTAAATCCATTACAAGAGTGCAAGGTTCAATGCCAACACATTGCGCCAACCAAATACCTTTAGTGGTTTGGGACCTGAGGGAACTCGGATACTTTATTTTAGTTTTATCGACCAACAAACAAGAGAAGTAACAAAAGGTTCTTAAGTAACGAACCTCCCCTTAAAAGCATCCATCTCCCTAAAATTAGTACCAAACAGGTGATTTAACAATGTACTCTTCCCTGTCAATGTCACGGAACACAGTTAAATCAGTTGAAAGTGGAGGAGACAGAAAAAGCAAGATTACTATGAAAGCTGTTGTGAACAGGAACCTTAGAACTGTAAAAACACAATACTGGATTTTAAAAGGAGCAATGGAATTAACAATAAATAAATAAATAAATAAAATCTTAACCATGTACGGGAGTATTTAATTCCAGAGCAGAAGCACTAACAAAGCCACCCAAAACTCACATATTCCGAATTGGCGAATGAAAGAGATAAGGAAGTATCTTTACAGCTAAAAATTCATACCACTACTCTGAGGACCCATGATGGAAACTACGGCATAAGAAAGCCCGCATTCTGCAAGTTTAACTTCCCTCATGAAATTATCCAGTCCAGCAACATTGAAATTACCATCCCCATCTATAAGGTGAGTTGAGCAACTACCGTCACTTTTACCTGGATAAATGTATAGCAATTGTATTAGCAAGAACGGTAATGTTATAGAACATAACTCTTAACTTGAGAAACCAGTTAAATGCATTGTAGGCATCATAGTTTCCCGCAGCACCCTACAGTATGCTCAACAGCGAATCAGAACAAGAATAAAGGAACTAGCCCTAACTGAATAAAGTAAAGAGAGAAGGTCAGTTGAGCAAACGATAATTCATTGTAATTCTTCTCCAAGTTTTGTGGGGTGGGGTTCCAAGATAATTAAAAACAAGTTCATTTACAAAATTCCTAGCAACCAAGTTTTCAAGTCTCTTAGCAAACAACACTCATGAGCTCCAGTCCAGTTAAAACCCGAGCACCATAGCCAAGAATAATACAGTTACGCTATCAGATCAAAATTAAACTCAATTGCACCCGTATCAAAATGAAACCCAATAAAACCCTAAATCCCAAACTATCGAAATGCAAAGCGCTAACAACTACTTAAAACAGTTACAATAAAGCAAAGCTTTTAAGCACCAAAATATAAGAAACGTACGTAGTAGCTCGTATTTTATTTAAATACGAGCAAATACGTTATATAAACAGAAAACTTTACTCAGCCTAGACAATCATTTATCATAAATAACAAAGCATCATTGAATTAGGGGTTTTTCGATAAAAACAAATTAACAGAACTATTGAGTTTCAAATGGATCGTAGAAATACATACCCATATGTATCAGAAGATTCAGAACTGAAACTGCTCAATCAAAGATACTGACTTTTGGAAGACCAGAGAGTGGGAGATCGCTGAATTATGGAAATCGGAGGACAAGATCTCGAATAGGTGAGGATATGTCGTGCACTGACTCTTGTTTTGCGGTGCCTTTAGAAGGTGGGTTTTACTGTCCGACGATGATCAAGAAAAAATAGTCAAAAAGGATGAATCAGTAGAGAGAGAAGTGTTTATTGAAAATTCGCCAACCATATTTTTTAACAAGATTTTAATTGTATTAGGTAAATCTTTATTTGTTATTCTTTTTTAACTTTTTATTTTTTTTCATCACATATTATTAGCAAATCTTATCTTTAATTATATTTATTCTTTAAAAAAAAAATTGTTAGAATAAACTAATATTTAGAGGGTGTATTCAATTGACACTTTTGAAAAATTTGATGGACTTTTTTAAGTGATGACTTACGTGAATTTCATGGATTTTTTAGAGATTTATATGGAATTAGTAGAAGTCTTTTGTAGATTTTTATAAACTTTCATTTTAAAATTTTTAGAAACTTTTGTAGAATTCAAAAGATTTTTGAATACTTTCATTTGAGATATTATAATTTTGAAGAATGTGCAGTTGAAAATGAGACTCAAACTATAGTTGGAGACTACCCAAAAAAAAATTTTTTTTTTGGTAGAGTATCATTGGTAGTTGTTAAAAATGGTTTGAGATTTCAACTTCTGCATGCAATTAAGGCCCCGTTTGATTAACAAAGTTTTCTAGGGAAGTAGGAAAATATTTTTCATTTTCCAACTTTTGTAGTGTTTGATTGGCGAAATTTTCTGGGGAAAATATTTTCCAACTTT
>CAIGRH010157848.1:0-11256 GCA_903798295.1 Fraxinus nigra | reverse complement strand
AAAAAGGTAGAAAAATGAAGCATTCGTGCGTGTAGGTTTTATAACTCAAAAAGGGAATGCACTTAGGAATAACTTTCTTAGAAAATTGATACAACAAAATTGATGATGTGATTGTGACATATTTGAAACTAGTTTGGATTTATGTATTAATGGATTTTTTATTTTGCAAGTGGAAATATATTTCTTGAATCAACTAAAAAGCAATATGGCATCGGGTAGTCGGCTAGTGACACCTGGGTCAATGAATGTCGTTCCGAACTACCTTAAAACTTTAAATGAAGTGGTATATCATGTTATTGTAGTAGTTAAAGATCAAAAATTCACTCCTCGTCATCACTCTTTTTTGTAAGTATTGTGTATTTATCAAGCTTTTAATAAAAAATAAATTTAACTTGCCCACATCAAAGCGCATTGAGGACAAAACTAAATTTATTTATAATCTAATAGTTTAAACAATTTTAGGCAATATGTTCAATTTACAATTTTAAGGTAGCAAAATAATTTTGAATAATTAGGGATGATAACATGGCAAGGAGGTTGGAGCGACCTTCCATGTCTCCCAACCCATTAGGGATTTTTGGCAGGCGAGGTGGGATAGGATTCAAATACCTTCATTTTAATCTTAACATTTACTTATTATTTAAATTTAAAAACATAAAAACACAATAAAGTAAAAAAGAAAAATTAGCATGGACAGGCTAGGCCAGGACACGATATTTCACTATCCCAACAGGAGCCGAGCTAGGGTACCAGGCTTTGCTTCACAAACTGGTACCCGGCTCTCTCACATTGGGGGGTGGGTGGTGCATTTTTGGGAGTTTTTTTTATTGAGGTGGGTCCGCAACGGACCCACCTCATTGTGAGGGGGAGACTTTACCAGGCCATTTCCAGGCCTGGTAAAGTAGAGAAATCCATCCCAACAGTTGCCACGAGAGAAAAGCTAGAATTTAAAAACTAATCAAGAGTGTGTTTGGTATAGATTAAAATTGGATTAAAATTGAAAAACTAGCCGTTATTGTTGACTTTTACTAGACAAGTGAGACTCAATAACGGCTATATTTTTAATTTTAATTAGATTTTGAGCTATACCGAACATGCTATAAAATTTCAGCAATTCCCCTTGTATGGAGGAATTGCTTTCCAATAGAAAATTGCAAGTGTATTCTGCAAAAATTCTGACAGCCATTTTCTGTACACGTAGCAGAACTGTTAAATTTTTAGACTAGTTAGTTGATTAGAAACAATTGTCGGTCTGACTGCTCAAACAACTAGTATGTGGTGTCATCACAAAATCAATTAGGTAGTGTTAAGTATCTCCATATCTGATTTCATAATGACAGCCCCATGAACTTAAGGAAGAGCTGCTGAAAGAACACTACTGGCACTCACTATCTTTATTTTTGCATTGAATATTTTCAATGTTGGCAAAAAGACTAGACCAAAAGTGGTCAAGTTGCTTTTGGGACTTCTTCAACAACACTTTACCCTTTTGAACTGGGGCTTGTCTCCCTTCTTTTGTTTCTCCAATTTATTAAATTCTATTCTCCTCATGTTTGAATGATTGAATATGAAGAATCAATTTTTTTTTAATGGTAGGAACTTTGTAGGTATTGAATTTTCACATGTCTTAAAGACTTTGGAGGTGTAATTTAAAATATAAAGATTTTAGGTTAAGTAAAATTAAGATGCCATTTTAAAGATGGAGATGAATATAGAAGAAATGAAGTCGTTAAAATAAATTTGTCGTCATTCTAATCTGGATAGAATAATGCTGAGATTGTTGTCTCAAAATCTCAGTTGAAATGAAAAAGTAAAAGTGCCAAAAGAGTCATAGGGGTTGTTTGACTATAATTTTGATAAAAATTAATGGAACGTGTGGTTGATCAATAAATAAAGGGAGTTTGTCTTAATTCCTAACACAGAAGAAATGAGAATATAACGAATAAGTGAACATGATACCATTTGAAGATAAATGAAGCGAAACATAATTCAAGGAGTGGATGTAAAAGTGATACGATCTTAATAAAATGTCATGTAGGTGTAGAGATGTTATGGTATAAAATTTTAAAGACAAGCATGATATACAGTATATATTACTGTTTGTGTATTTTAACTAATTCTGACTCCAAAGATTTGTTCCCTGCATATTGAAAAGGGATTAGTTCCAACTACTGTGGGGTCTAATGTAATAGGATCATTCCATAACTTACTTTATTACCAGGCTCATCTTTTCTGGTTGGAGTAAAGATTACAAGAACAAGAACACAAACAACTAACAGCTAATAATAATTATATACAAGCATTGTCTGCCACTGTTTCATCTTTCCTTAAATAAACAAACTGGCAGTCTTCTTACATTGCTCATCATGTCTGCAGCCTGCTGCAAACTCTCTAAAGCAATCCTTGGCAGTTAAAATAGAGACTCTGTGCAAGTGTTTGATTTGTCTCCCTTCCTCCTACTATCAAAACACTCGTCTCAGATAGCTCTGGTAGAATTTTTTGTCTTTCAAAAGTCTTGACCCAAAAAGGTTTGGTGGCATAATCGTCATGTCGGGTTCTTGGCATCACAAGTGGCTAATCTTGAGTTTTCTTGCACTCATTTTCATATCAGAAGCATCAAGAGTGCCTAAGGTACACTGGGACCAAATGCTACCTAAAAAACTGCCTTCTCCCTCTTCAACTCCCTCCAAAGGCACAAACTTTGTAACTACTTCTTCTACGGCTGTGGAAATGGAGAGAAATCTCCCTTCATCAGATGGAAAGGTTTAGCCTGATTTGAGTAGGTAGCTCTATCAATGTCTTCTACACAGCAACGAATTCTGCAGACGAGAAGCCTTTGTCGCGGACCCTGCGACGAGCTGGTCGATCAGATCTGTAGGTTGCTTTCAAGTGCTGATGAGAGTCACTTGCCAAGATACACTGCAGATATACATAATCAGAAGAAAGAGAATCTTATTGATGATCCAAGAGTTGGGATTTCAAATGCATAGATATATGAAATGTAAAGCCCTTCATTGACAGGGAGATATGTCTAGTTTGTATGTAGACAATCGAATTCTTAGGATAACTTAATGATTCCACTGTAATTTTTTGAGTACAAAACTTATGCCAGTGTTATTTCTTCTCCTCATAAAATGAATAAAACTCAAGTACTAATATATATCTGATTCTCGGCTTTTATGTCATGTTTGATATGCTAAACAGGACTAATTTCACAAACATATGATTAAACTGACAGTATTTATGGCTTAATTCCTAATGCATTCCAGTATATCAATTCCTTAACTCCAAAACATTCTGTTTTTATGTTTTATACTCCTCTTTCGCTTTGAAAATAAGAATTTCGTGTAAACCACTATTTTTCTTTTTACTAAATAAAATCTTATGACACCTAAAGATTTATTTTCTTTACACAAAATTATATTGCATTATTTATGTTTCCATCTAAACCACAAAAATTCTTTAAATGTTTTCCATTTAATTAATAAAATATAATCACACTTACTTTCTTGCATAGGATTAGACAAAGTGATGTCCTTATTCAAATTAAAGAATCTAAATGATAATAATCATCTCATTAGATGATACTTTCCCACCACATGTTCTCAAGGTGATAAACATCATTATTGGGTTTTGATACCCAATGGATCCCGAGTTATGATGTAAACGTCAGATTGAATTTCATAAGTATTGGTCGATGAGTGAAATTGTTATCAACAACCAAGTCCAAAGGCTCGATCTGAAAACAACATAGATTGTTGGAAGTAACTTAAGAAATTAATGCTACTCATGGACCATATATAGTACCTCTTTGATAACTTTGAATCTTGGCTCATTTAAGCATTTCATTGGTCCAACTAAAGTCTAACCTAATCCTATATATATATTGTTTCTTACCGTAGCCGTGTGTGTATGATTTGTGTGTGAAAGGAGAAAAAAGGGCAGCCCTATTAAGAGAGAACACGTGTGCATTGTGGAGAAAAAAATCCGATTGCCATTTGGTGATTGCTTCCTTCATCTTCGGTCTCCATTTTGTTTCTTTCATTGGTTTTCTTCATGCCTTCGTGGTTACAAATCATCACTCTTATATTGTCCTTTGTGGGAGTAAGGAGCAAACAAGTTGAATATATTGGTTGCGGGTTGGAGCCGTTTAGATTGGTTGTTTGGTAAAAAAAGGTAACGTTAGCCCGAAATTCACCGATTTGACTATCATTGGAGTAAGCTTCCACGACAATCATTATTGGAAAAAATGATAATTTATAACTAATGTTTCAACGACCAAATCAATCTGATTGTTAAAAACCGATATTTTAACAAGGAATCTGCTTACGAAAGGGCTATCGGATCACGTCAAATTTTTCTATAATGTACACTATAGCCATGAACGTGGTTAGACAACTAAAGAAATGGAGTCCCATTATGTAAGTAGTTTTACTTTTTACAATGGTATAATATATATTTTAAAATTTTAATTTATAATTTACATGGATTCACAAGATCAAATGCTCAACCTTTTACAAGAATAAAATACGTTGATCTACATACAAATCCAAAGAAGACAAGGTTGGGAAATTGTGAAATGCTGCTTTACGAAATAAGGTTCAAGATCTTCGTTCTCAATTGAAAACTGTGCAGACATTCTTGAGTCGCATTCCTAAAGAGTTTCTTCTTCAGCACATTAAACCTGACGCTTGTACCTGGCAAAATCCTGATATTTGATATTAACATATAGTTTTAGTTAATGTTTCTCGTTATTTTAATAGTTTGATTGTTAAAACAAACTTTTTACAAACACTTCTTTCGTTGTTAAAAAGAAAGGCAACTAAAACTTGATTGTTTTCATTGTATTTTATCGATAAAAAAAAGTTGACTAAAAAATCAAACAACTGGTTGTTGAAAAAAGAATCGGTTCGAACATTTTATGATCAACTTTTTAGTGTTGAAATAATACATTTAATGACCAAACATATTTTAGTAGTTGAATACATTCGTCAACAGCACTTTATCAACCAAGTGATTGTGGTCGTTGAATTTGATCAACAATCACAAATATCCTGTTTGCTGCATGTTAATAGAAAATATGGTATCGTTAGAGCAGTACAAAGCCACCCATATTTGACCAAGGTGTGAGTAGTGGGACGCATGAACTTTGAAAAAAAAACGTTCCAAATTCTTCTAGAAATGAGAAAATAATTTGCAGCAAATAGGCTTATATATTCTACAACCATTTATATGATTGTTGAAGGCAATATTCCTGTAGTGCTACGTTAATTTTTCTATTATACAAATTTAATCATCTCAAACACGTGGAATTGGGCTTTGCGTTGAAGTTGTTTTTCTCCAATTCACACAAATACATTGTTAGATGATGTACATAAGTAACATAACTCATAGTCTATAGATAGGTAATATGAACATGGTAAAAAAGAGGGACCGATTGAAAGTAACACTATCTATCCTCAGTATTACAATTAGAGTGTGTTTGGTAGAGCTTAAAATCGGATTAAAATTGAAAAATTAGTCGTTATTGTTAATTTTTATTAGATGAGTGAGACCCAATAACGACTATATTTTCAATTTTAATTGGATTTAAATTCATATCAAACAAGCCCCAGATATTTGGATCCCCAAATATTCTATTAGTATAATAAGTTCCAGCTTTGTTACCTATCTTTATCTTATAGCTAGGATTATGACTCTCTCTCTGTACTAAATAATAAATATATCTTCCTTTTCTTCCCAAAGCACACGAAAGTTGCCCTTTAGTCCTTTCTAAAGTCATTGGAGAGAAGATTAACATATCAATAAATCGAGGGTGGATGCTGAAAATTAACAGTAAAAGCCTAAAAAATACTACTTCTTGAAGTAAAAAAATATATTGTTTCAATAAAAATATTAATGCAACAAAGAACCAAATTGAGTGACAAAAAATTTATTGATGTAGTTGACCTGCACTCTCCAATCAAATGCAGGAGAAAACAAAGAACTTAAGGGACCGAACTGTAATAACCTCAAACTTGAAGGGAATTTAGAAAATTTTCTAGCTTTGCAGAATTTTGAAAAACAGTACCGTTTCATTTCTCTCCCCGACCTCGTCCTTCCCAGACAATAACCTCGTTTTTCTTCTCTGAGAATCCTATGCAGGTGTTTGTCGCCCAAGGACCAAGATTCCGAAGCATAAACCCCTCAACTATGGAGTCATTGATTTTATCTTCAGCTGCTTTGCAATTATCTCCTTGTTGCATAGAGGGACTGACTTATTCTCGCCACACTTGCTACCGATATATATCACAAACTTATCCTCCAAATCCTCTCCCCCCTCTCCCTATCACATACACAATTTGTCAAAGGTAAGGATAGAGGAAGGCGTAGAAAAGTTTTCAATTTAGAGTATTTTCAGGGACTTGGATTTTTCTGATTTTTGCACCAACCTTTATGGAGAGAAATGACAATTACAGTGATAGTCCTCACACGCCAGGGCGCATTGTTTTTGCGTGTGATGCGACTAAAGATCGCAATAAGCAGGAGTTCAAGAACACGATTAGTAATATCAGGATGCAAGGTGGGATAATGAAAACAGGGGATAAAATTACAGTTCTTGGGGTTGTACACAAAATCCTACACCCCAGTAAGTCTGTGTTTCTTTATGCATTTTATGTTATTTAGAAAATTTCTTTCAATTTTTGGGGACTTTAAAGGTGGGTTTCACTCAAATTATTACAGTAAGATTAGATAATCTAAAACTAAGGGAACTTTAATTTAGGCAGAGATAATATAGCAGTTAGCACAGTTGAAATTCTCTTTGATTCATGGATTTTATTCAGTGCATACAATTAGATATTTGGCCAATGTCCTGTTCTAATAATTTATAGTTTGTCTGGTAGGATGATCAGAAAGCATTGAACAGTTTAAACGAAACTCTGACCTTAGTTCGCACACTGTTCATTCAAAGTTCTTACCATTGTATCCTGGATAATGAACGAGCAAATATTGAGAATCTTTAGGCTCGTTCAAGAGTGAGTTGAGATTGAGAAGCTCTAACCTCAGCTCAAATTGACTATTGGTGTCAAAATTAATTTATACAAGTAGCTTTTTAAAATTATGCAAGATCTTGCTATTGTTGCCTATTCTTCTGTTATATTACACTTTGTCAAACAATTTTGCTCCATTCATTTCTTTTTAAATCTTGAAAATTATAGATAACAATCAGGTCAATATATGGCGTAAGACATATTTGTTTTGCAATTGTGCGTTATTAGGAATATGGTTGGATGACTTATTGACTGGTCTTTTTTTTGTTGCATATTTTTTCAGTTATTAGGTGTTTAGTTTTGTTAACTCATATTTGTGTACAGTGGGTTACCAAATGAAAATAGGTCACGGGCCTTTCTTTGGAACACATGTCCGTGCAATGGAAGAAGAATTCTCGAGAAAGATTGATTCTTATGTGAGCATGCTCCATCATAGCGCTGAAGAATGTGAAGCTGATGGGGTAATATGCACTTTTATATTCCTTTAGAAATTTTACTTTTAATAGCACATAGACTCTCTAAAGACGATGAAACGTTTCCATGATTTGGGAGGATACTTTTATTATTTCTCACTTATTTGTTAGAAGAAAAGGAGTAGCCACAATATTTTTATAGTTTTCAATACTAAGCCATTACAATCTCTTATTAGGTTGAAATTGAAGCCAAGATTACTGTTGGAGGTCCAATGAAGAAAGTTGTTGCAAAAGAAGTTGCAACTTCCAATGCAACCTGGGTTGTACTTGATAGGTAGCATTAGATTAATTGACATTTTTTTTATCACGTGTGTATTTATTTATTTATTTATTTCTCTTCCAGAAAACTTTATTCACAGTTTTATTTCACAAAGAAGCGAGAAAAGATAAAAATGTGATTTTCTTAAGGACATAAAAGATCGAAAAATGAAGTCTTAAAGTGATGTTGTGCTCTATGTTCCTATATTGTAAGATTTTTTTTTTTTTCTTGAAAATCCTACATTTATAAAATTGAAGATCTCACCAAATTCTTATGTGAGAAGCAAAGAAAAATTTATTTCCATTTACACTTCAGCTGAAACGAGAATATATTTGTTCTCTTTGATCACAGTCCCAATTTCTTGGTATATATTATTTTCTTCTTATTTAATTTAATTTTAAGCTGCTTCTATGAAATTGTTAATATCAATAATGAACTTTCTACCTGGCTTACTATTTGAATTTCATATTGTTTCATTTGTGTTCTTCAAGTGCAAACGTATTTTACAAGGATAGCTGATAATTTACAATGACAGGCACCTAAGAAAGGAGTTGAAATATTATGTTAAACACACACCTTGCAAGGTTGCACGGGTTCTTGATGACTTATCATTGGAGGTTTTGAGGCCACATTCTTCTAAAAAGGATGCTGGAAATATTGAATATACACTGTTTTACTCGCTATCCAAGCCTGTCAAGCCACGGTCTGATCAAGATAACGAGACAATCAACAATTCTGTCCTTTCTGCCAGCTCCTATGCATCTATCGGTACCTTGGAGGGCTCTAACATCTATGTTGCTCGGACTCGGGTGCGGGTGTCGGATACGGGTACATATCTAGGAGTCAGATCACAGCTTTTCCTTACGTACTGAAATAGCAAAATAGGCAGCACACCTCGATCTCTGTTTCTTACGTGTGCAATTTTATTGAATAATTTCAACAGGTAATGATACTAAAGTGGAAAATAAATATGTTGTTTCTCTCCCAATGAAGCAAAAACAAAGAAGCTCACGGAGATCCTCTCATTCAACAACAAAGGTGCCCAAGGAAGAAATTATACAAGAGTGTATGGAATTTCGGTCGCGAGATGAATCTATCTTCAGTGCTAAACAAGAGAAACCAGGTTTAAATTTATTTTTTTTTTATACATTTTTTACTTGACATTCCACACTATCTGATTCAAAAATTGTGTTTGGACTATCAGTTATCAGCTCAAATGTCTAATAGTTTTCATAAATGTGCAGCAGTGGTATTTGAACTCACGACCTCTGCCTGCTCTGAAAAAATTTATTTGGATTCTTTTTTTTAATTACATATTAGCCGGCTTAAAATTTCTTTTAGTCCACTCCTGGATCCGCCCTTGGTTAGAGAGGGGTATGTGCATGTGTATTTTAGTCTTCAATTGTAATGAATGATTTCAACAGGTAGCAATGCTAAAGGCGAAAATAAATATGCTGTCTCTCCTCCAATGATGGAGAAACAAAGAATTTCTCAGAAATCTTCTGATGTGCCTGTTCTTTCAACTGATAATGGCATGAATAATGGGCTAGATTCAATTACATTTAGTTATTCCGAAATCCAGATTGCAACAGAGAATTTCTCATCTGATAATTTACTCTGGGAAGGAGGATATGCTGTTGCCTATAAAGGCCAACTGAAGGATGGTCAGCTCATTACAGCAAAGGTGCTAAAAGATGCAAGTACACAAGGGCCTGCAGAATTTCATTCTGATGTATATGCCCTGAGTTTTGCACGCCATAAGAACATCGTGAGGCTGCTTGGTTATTGTTGCAAGGAAAACATTAACATCTTGGTCTATGAACATATCTGCAACAAATCTCTAGAGTGGCATTTATTTGGTAATCAAATTTAGTACACATGAACTATAATAGGCGATTTTTACATCTCTACAGTTATTTATCCTTTTAGTCGTAAGGAGGAAAAAAATGTATCCCTTCTAGCCATGTTCAGTTATGTATTTTATTAACAGATAATACGGATCATGTTCTTGAGTGGCACACAAGACGTTCTATTGCCATTGGAATTGCACAAGGTTTGCGTTATCTACATGACGAGTGTCGGGGATGTCCTATTATTCATCTGGACGTGAGGCCTAGCCANTACACATGAACTATAATAGGCGATTTTTACATCTCTACAGTTATTTATCCTTTTAGTCGTAAGGAGGAAAAAAATGTATCCCTTCTAGCCATGTTCAGTTATGTATTTTATTAACAGATAATACGGATCATGTTCTTGAGTGGCACACAAGACGTTCTATTGCCATTGGAATTGCACAAGGTTTGCGTTATCTACATGACGAGTGTCGGGGATGTCCTATTATTCATCTGGACGTGAGGCCTAGCCAAATATTGCTCACGGAAGACTTTGTTCCCATGGTAAAATCTTTATTCCCAGTACAATTAGCCAATGTCTTCGTTCTCTTAATTTGATTCGCTCACACATTTTATTCTTCCTACTTGATTGTCTTGAACACAAACTCTTCCCACAAAGGTCCAAGATTTTTCTGGTCAAGTTTATTAGGTTATCCAAATAAAAATCTCAAATGCTGACCTGCAAATAATTTAGAGGTGATAATTTGTTATGTGACTTATGTCTTCGATTTTATTTATTTTATTGATGCACAGCTGGGAGACTTTGGACTAGCAAAATGGAAGATGGATGAGGCTGACAGGGAAACACGAATTCTTGGCACTCTAGAGTAAGTTTAGGTTCACCGTTTACAAAAAAGATTCGAGAACAGTTTTTCTCAAAATATGAACGATTAAATGCCTAGTCGCCCTTCAATGAACTGAGTTAGATATTTCTCACCTCATGTAGAAATCTGGCACCAGAGTACACAGAAAATGGCAATGTTTCTGTCAAAAAAGATGTTTATGCATTCGGGGTTGTCTTGTTACAACTAATGTCAGGACGCCGCATAGTGGATTCAACTAGTGATGACAGCCAACACTCCATTATACAATGGGTAGGTTGTCTGACCATATTTCTACCTTGTAAATACGTAGTAATATTGTTCTCACCCACATAATGTGTTTCGCAGAAAACTTCTTTCTGATGAAATAAACAGTTCTTGCGAACTGTTATGAGGTTTCACAAACAATCTTATATTTTTGTACCAAATATATCTTCTGTTGTTTCAGGCGTTACCACTGATTCAGACGCTTGCATTAGAAAAGCTTGTTGATCCTCGCCTTGGGGACTCGTATAGGATTTATGAACTCTACCATATGGCTAAAACAGCATGCTTATGTGTCCAAATGGACCCTGCCATGCGCACGTCAATGGGAGAGGTAAATAGATGATTCTTTAAATATCAATAGTATTGGAATTTCATGATACATAGATTTTTTATGCTTCGAAAATACTGTTTCAGCATGTTCGGTAAACACTACTGGACATGATATGAAAAGTTCTTCAAAAATCAAATTATTTTACAAGACAGGGCGGATTCTTAAAAAAAAAAAAAAAA
>CAIGRH010157826.1:0-10663 GCA_903798295.1 Fraxinus nigra | reverse complement strand
TAAATTGACATTGTAATATATATTTATTGGATTAATGCAGTTTTATTTGTATTACAATGAGGAGAATGGAGGAGATTGGTGTAAATGAATTCAATTCAAAGAATACTGCAAGAGTTAATAAATTCTTATAAAATCATATTAGTAAACAACTAAATGAAAATGTATAAAGATTATTTACTGCAAAACCATTAAATTCTTGATTTCTTTACAGCGCGAAGAGGATATACTCTAACGATATGGAAGATATTCGTATGATGAAGAAACAGCTCATTTTTGGACAGGTAAGTTTGGCGGTGCAAAGCTGCAAACAAACCAAAGGTAACGTAGCCTTTCGCTATCCGCTCCCTCAGCTATAACTTGTGTTGTTTTGATATTTATAGCTTTAAAAGTGACTCAAAAGTTAAAAAATCAAAATATATAATTAATTTTAACCACGGTCCATAATTTTTTTCATCTTTTCAACTATGCATTTTATCAAAATTTGCAATAAAATTTATGAAATCTTCAACAAACAACCCTTTATAGTCTGTTGGGAGTTTTTTCACTGATTTTGATCGTTTATGAGAGGTTGAAAAAATTGATGCCGGTTAGTTTTTGGAGCTTGTTTTTTCACCGATTTTGACCATTTTTAGGTGACATCATTTATGTCAAGTTGAGTAAATCAGTAGTTATTAATTTTTTTGGCAATGATTTTGAGTGGTCTAAAAATTTGTATAATTTTCCTCTTATTTCTCAACCTACCAAATCGGTAGATTTTTTATTGTTTTTTAAATTTTCTTCCAATTTTTTAAATGCAAAGTAAAAATATGATTCTATTACACAGAGAGCTACAAAATTAAGAGATTGTTTCGAAAGAATTATTTATTGTATAACCGAAATTGTGACCGTTCGTTCATGTGATTCGATTTCCTTTTCTCACCAAAGACAAGAACTTCTAATTCAATTTTGATTCAATCTTATTTCCTCTTTCTTCCACAAAATTTACTTAACTAGGAAGCAAATATGGACCCTATTTATATACTATTAACCTCTTCCTTAACAATTAAGCAATTGAAGTCCGCCATATTTGCCGTCTTCAACACCCAATTGGAAAGTCTGCCATTTATCCTTTAGGCGCCTGCCGTTTTTTGTATCATTTGGGATCCACATCTCGCCATCTAAATTTGGATACCCAATTTTTTCGTAAAATGTTATATTCTAATGGTGACCATGAAACTAATTTTATTTAATTTTTACGGTCCAAGAATTTCGAAATCTTAGTTGATTTTTGGGGAAAAAAATGGAGAAAGTTAATCTCATTTCTTTGGTGGTTTACTCGTTATTTCTTGTTGATCGCACAAGTGTATAATGTTTTGTGGTTTGTGACCTCGGAATGCCACCTCAAGCCATGTGAGTGTAGTAGAAATAAATTTCTATGATATGTAGATTTGGTAATTTGAGAGGGGAAGGAAAAGAGTTTCTCGATTAATGTTGGAATAATACTATTTATTATTATAATGATAATGATAAAATATCGGCGATATGACAATTCAATCCTCATCTCTCTCTTGAATGTTGAATTATACAATTCTATATTCCACTTAAGTTGTTACATCACCGATGTTTTATTATTATAATGATAAATAACATTATTCTTATTTAACAACGTTTAATATTTGTTAATATGGATAAAATAACAATTAATGATGTGGAAAATTGGGTTGATGTGTCGCTATATGGAATCGAATAGATCGGTGCTCTAGCAACATTTGTACAAGTCAATGAAATGTAAAATTACGTATAACTTTTGATTTTACTTCTGGTATAAGAATTTCTTGAAAAAGTTTTTAACTTAATTTTTATTAGAACATTAATTTCTTATTTCGAGGTTTTTTTTAGAGGAAATAACATTATAGTTTAACTTCTTTTAAAGGTTCTTCCTACCAGAAAATACATTTTCATAAAATTAGACAAACGAATCTTGTTAGATTGTGACTTTTATTTAGCCCCCGTTTGACAGTCATTTTTGGAAAGAATGAATTTTTGAATAGTATTTTTTTGGAGGATGTAGGTTAAAAAATAAGAAAAGTTTTTAGTTTATGTGAAGAATATTTTATTATGTGAAAGTGTGGTTGAAAAATGAGTATGTAGAAAAAAAACTTTTGAAATAATAATTGTCAAATATGGACTCGAGATCACTTAACGTTACTTAAATTGATTGTGTACTAATTGTCAAATATACTCATTATCAATCATACTTTCACAAAATAAAATATTTTGTACGTAAATTTAAAATATTTTCATTTTTGAACAAACATTTTTTCAAAAATTACTATTCAAAAAAATTAGATTTTTAGTAAATTTTGATTAGATATATGGTTGAAAAGTAGTAGATCTCATAAAATGTGTGGTTAAAATTAACTCCTAATTTGAACTTAAGTTTTTAATTAGATTTTAATCCAAATGCCTAGGGCTTAGTATTAATCGGTGGAGTTAAGGATAATAAGATGAACTCTAACAAAGTCAAAGAGACAAAAATTATGGCGTCACTGATACAAAATATCAAAAACTGGGTTTGTGCAAAGGAACGATTCCAATTATTCAACTAGAAGACGCTATTTCTTACACTTAAAAGAACCAATAGTATTGAAGCACTGGTACAAAATATCTGCACTAAATATCAATATATACAGTCGTCGCACGCATGAAAATAATGAAACACCTCCTGATTCCCAACTCACACGCTTACAAAACCCTACTTTATTACAACTTGTGGCTTAGCACTATCCAACTTTTTATTCTACTGCCGTTACCTCAACCAATCAAAGATCAACACCGTTCTTCACGAAATACCCTGGTTTTGCAATACCACTCTTAACCTAAATCTGGAAAACTTTTTTTCTATATATATAGACATACAAATCCCTTTCTAGGCGTGTAAACATTATATGTAGCTAATTTTCTGCTTCAATCGAACACAGGGAGAGAATCGGTTATATATAATGGGAAGGGGAAGAGTTGAATTGAAGAGAATAGAGAAGAAGATAAATCGGCATGTGACATTTTCGAAGAGGAGATCTGGGCTGCTGAAGAAAGCTCATGAGATTTCTCTCCTTTGCGATGCAGATGTGGGTTTGATTGTGTTTTCGACCAGAGGGAAGCTCTATGAATATGCTACTGATGCCTGGTATCTACCTCTCTGTATCACTCTTTTCTTGTCGATTTCATTCTCGTTCTCGTTCTTTTTATCGTTTACTCAACCGGATTTGACTATTTGAGCATAATTTTCTATTTTTACGACCGTCGATTGTTATTAATAATGATCTGTACTGTTCAATCCTATCGAGCAACGAATCAAGAGTTTGATTCGCTTCATGCAAGTACTTATCTGTTTTTGCAACCCTTCACCTGTACTGTGTGGATTAAAGGTTTGGCCGACTTGGAAGTCAATTCTGGTTGTTTTGCTACAAAAAAATGTGTGTAGAAATTTGTCAAGGGCTCGATCGAGCACAACATAGTAGTTAATGATGGATTTTTGTTGAATTAAGGTGAATTAATATTCTTGATTTTTTGTTAATAAAATGTAATTTGTATAATCAGCCATACAATATAAAAATGAATTAAATTCCATAGAATACTGTAAAGAGTTGATAAATTCATTGAAAATCAAATTGGTTTGGCTAATAGAAAATGGATTAAGAAACTAACCGAACATATATATAAAGATAGTTTTTACTGAAAGACCATTGAATTCTTGGTTTCTTTACAGTATGGAGAAGATACTCGAACGATATGAAAAATATTCGTATGAAGAAACACAGCTCACGGCGACGAACGTTGAATCGCAGGTTGGAGGTTAAAACTGAATTTTATAATTAGAAAAAGTTGTATTTCTTTTGCCATTTTTGGAAATTGGTAATCAGTTTATGGACAGGTAAGTTTGACGGTAGAATATGCAAAGCTCAAGGCCAGATTGGAGGTTTTGCAAACAAACCAAAGGTAACAGAGCCTCTCCCTCTATCTCTGCTCGGTTATAATTAGTGCTTGTTTGATAAATAAAGTTTTAAAAGCGACTAAAAATTGAAGCTAAAATCAATATTTAATTTTGATCATATATTTCTTTTATGTTTGAGCTCCATTATCTAAAAATTTAATGTGCATTTAATTTGTTGTTTTCAAACTATTTTCAGTTTTGCTGAAAACTGAAAATATGTATAATATGGTTCTAAAAATGCATGTTCGAAAATAAAAGCTAAACTTATGACATAAAATTCGAAACTCATTTTTGACATTTTTAGTGTTTTCAGTGAAATTTTAAAAACACTCAAAACATGGAAACAAACACTTAAAGCCTGTTTCTATTGATGGCAATGGGGAGGTTTATAATTAGTGCTTGTTTGATAAAAGCTTAAAAGTGAATAAAAATCGAAGTTAAAATCAATAAGTAATTTTGATCAGTGAGTTGTTTGTTTTTTTTTTTTTTTTGACAAAATGCAAAAATAAAGATTTTGAGAAAATAAACACAAAATTACAAAAAATTTAGAAAAAGTTCAAACTCTTAAATGCGTTTGATTGCGATCATTAAATTTGCACAAGAAATTTATTGTCTAGATTTTATTTGTATATAAATTATTAATTAAATGTGTTTGATTGATTTAGTTTTCAAATTAAAAAATATTTGTGGGTAAATGAGAGTAGATATATGAGAGAATTACATAGAATATAAAAATTGCCCAATGTTTTCCTTAGCTTCGTTTAACCTCACATTTTCCCAACTCTTTTTAAAACGCACATTTTTCCATAAAATAATGTCAGTGGTAAATAAAAATTTCTCCTTATTTTTTAACAACACATTCTCTAAAAAATTATTATTTTAAAATACAGTTTCTTATATAAATGGGGCTCAAATAGGTACTTAATTTTTTTGAAGATAAGAATATATGTTAACATGACCAAAAGTTGAAAAAAAATATTTCGTAGGAAAAATTGTCAATCAATCCTAAAATTAGGAATTTGGGTGAAAATGATATTTTTTATAAAAAATAAAGTCAATCAAATACACTCGACGATGTCATTTTTCATTCAAATTCAGACTTTTGGAGGTGTGATTGCTAAATTTTTTCATGGAAATTTTTTTCAACTTTTGATCATGATCATATTTTCCTCTTTTTTTCATTCATATTTTCCTCTTATTTTATAGAATTTTTTTTTAAATCAAACATTTTTTAATTTTGACTTTTGGTGAAAAAATGGCATTTGTCTTGAAAAATAAAGTCAATCAAATACACTCTAAGATGTCATTTTTCATCCAAATTCATACTTTTGGGGGGTTATTGATAATTTTTTTTATGGAAAATATTTTTCAACTTTTGGTCATGTGATCATATTTTTCTCCAGATGGACTCAAATGGGTACTTTTTTGAAGATATATAATATGTTCATGACCAAAAGTAGAAAAAAAAATATTCTTTATAGAAAAAATTGTCAATCAAACATTCTAAAAGTATGAATTTTGGTGAAAAAATGACATTTTTCATGAAAAATAAAGTCAAATCAAATAAACTCTAAGATGCCATTTTTTAATCCAAAATCATACTTTTGGGGTGTGAAATTTTTTTCATGGAAAATATTTTTCAACTTTTGGCCATGTGATCATATTTTCTTCAATAATAAGAAAAACATTTTTTTTATGGAGAGACAATTGTTATATTTCAGATGATTCGGTCTCTCCCCTCTTAGCTTAGCTACCCACCAATAAAAATGGACAAATATAGGTTTTTTAGATTGAAAATTAAATCATTCATATACATTTAATTGGCCCCAGTTCGGCCCCCATTAAAATTATAATTCATTTTTTTCTCTTTTTTCTTATCAATCACACATTTTTCAATAAAATAATATTACAAATAATTCCAAAAAAAATTCTTCTTTTTTAACCACTCATTTTTCAAAAATATTATTCCAACCATTAATTTCAAATAATGGGGGCTAAATAATTTTCATAGTTCAATTTTATTTTCTTTCCATACAAATTCTATGCTCATAATCAAGTGTATCCTTTTTTTTTTTTTAACTCAATTTATTATTATTATTATTATTATTTTAACTTTTGTAGGTAGAAAATGTATTGTAAAATTCTTCCAACTTTAAAATGTATTTATTACTCGGCACGAAAAAAATTATTCTACTTCTACTGAATATAAACAAATTTTATTGAAATAAAATGTCATAAATAATTTTTCAAAATTTTAAACCAAATTTTAGCAATTTTAAAGTACAATAAACTTAAAACTGAAAATTGAAACACCAACTAAACGAGCTCTTATTTTTCTTTCAAACTTATTTTCAATCGCGCACACTAGAAAAATTAATTTTGCATGTAAATTCAAAAAACTTCCCCACTTTTGTTTAATTATTATATATTATATATAACTCATATTTTGTTCAAAACTAACTTGTAAAGAAAAATATAATTTCTAACTCTATAAACTAAATTAATAAATTAACTAATGAGAAGCATAAATTTACTTAGTACTGAATCAAAAGAAGTGAATCTTATGTAGTTGAATAAATAAGTATTAAAATCTTGAATCCCACCTTTATCCATTTTATTTATTATTATATTATACATTCATTAAATAACACATATTTGGATATGAAGATTAAAGTTCATAATTCATTTAATAATCTCTCAAGTTGACTAAACATATCATCACACGTGATTTTCTTATATCTATATGAAAAATACAAACATGCAACAATGCATTAAATTACAATAACGTAAAAGGTATCATGTAAATTTATAACTTTTTAAGCGTGTTCAATAAAAATTCTTAAAATATTCAAAACAAGCGTTTAAATGAATTTTATTCAAATATATAAAATTTTAAAAATTAAAAATTTTGAAATATTAAAATATAAAATATAAAATTCTAACACATATAAAATTGTAAAATTAAAAAAAAAAGTTTTGAAAAAATAAAATGTAAAATTATTAAACACTAAAATAACACAGAAAAATAAAATGAAAAAATAAAATTATAAGAAAGAAAATAAAAATTATCAAAAAATAAAAACATTTAAAGCTCTTAATGATTATTTACATAAAAAAATATTTAAACGATCATAGATAAAGATATTCTCAATCAAAGCCTTCATTTTTATTTTCATTTCCTATATTTTGAACTCAATTTATTATTTATTTTTATTTTACTTTTGTAGCAATAATTCTAAAATTTACCAACCTTAAAATGTATATATTAACATAAAAAATTAATATATACTTTTATTGAACAATCAAATTTCATGGAATAAAATGTCATAAAATATTTATTTCAAAATTCATATCAAACGTATTTTTTAGTTTTCTATTTTGAGAAATAATTTTTCAAAATATGACAAATCAAACTCCTTTTTAACAATTTTAAAACAAACTTAAAACTTAAAAATTGAAACACAAATCAAACGAGTCTTAAATTTCTAACAATCATCAATCCAAGCAATTGGAGTATGAAAGTAGGTTTGGAAATGTTTTGTAGATCAAAAGCTTCCTATTTAATTCTCTTCTTCGAAAAAAATATGAACTTTGTAACCTAAAGAACCTCCTTAGCTTGAATATAATGTGTTTATTGAATCCTAACACTATAATTGTTGGATGAATGTATGTATTTATGGTGCAAGCATTAGGTTAAAATTCCTGCCTTGATTAGTTTCTAAATAGAAGAATAATCCAACAAGGAAACAATTTTCGTCTGCCCAAAAAATAGGATTTCTAGTTTCAGAGGCTACGTATGGCTTACGACTGTAGGCCCCAAGTTTTCTCTTTTGTCCATCTTTGTCATTGACTTCTTCTTTTTGTTTGGCTGGAGTCTTTTCTGATTTATACTTCTAGTCTTCATATTTGAATATTCATAACAAGTCTTCATCATCCCAAAATCATTAATAATCGAACTGATGTAAGTTTCAAAAGTGTAAAATTTAGTCCCCAAACTTTTTATTTGTTGAATTTAACCTTATAACTTGTGATGATCCTCCAATTGCTCCTTTAATACTTTCAACTAATTAATTGGAAGAGAATTTGGAGAACGCCGAAAAATCACCGATTTGGTGGGTTGAGAAATACACTCCAAACTACACTACAAACGAAAAAGAACTATTTTTTCCGACCTCTCATAAACTTTCTTACCAAAAATCGATTAAAAAAAACTCCCAAGCAGGCTAACACGTTATTCTTATTTTTTACTTTTAGCTTTATATTATATAATATATATGACAATAATTCTTGACCTTTTCAGGCATTACATGGGTGAGGACCTGAATGCCCTAAGCCTTAAAGAGCTGCAAAATTTGGAACATCAGCTTACTGTCTCTCTTAAACGCACTAGGACTTCCGAGGTACAAATTAACAGTTTACTTCAAAGCTGCCACCTTAAGTAAGCATAAAAATAGAGTAAAATCACTTTTAATTAAGTAATCTTTTGACTACATAGAAAATTTGCTTTTTCCTTACTTTTGAGTAAAAGAGTTATTATTTTTTAAAGTAACTCTTGCTTTATGTCAATAAATTACTTATTTTTACTTTGATCAATTAACAATTATTTATTTTAAAGCTTGTTTATCTCCTTTTAATTAAACTTCTTAAGTTTAGCCAAACATGGTGTAGAAATATTGGAACCACTGAAATTAGAGAATGTTTTATGCAGAATAAACTCATGAACGAATCAATTGCTGAGCTTAAGAAAATGGTATGACCTTGTACCTCTGTAATGTAGACACGATCTCGTTGGAGTATAATAGGTGTTATTATATTGTATTTATCTTCCCTTGTTTCATACAAGGACAAGGCATTGCAAGATGAAAACACCTTACTTGTGAAGAAGGTCAGAGAGGAGGAAGAATTAGCCCGAAAGTCTCAACTGGAACAACAAAATCATGACATCAACACTTCTTCTCCTGCTCCGCAACCTTTGAGTTCAGGTAAATTCTCTTTTTATACGTGTGCATTGTGACATATTGGAACAAGTTACATTCAAAATAAGTACCTTTATTTATTTAAAAGTATCACATCTAAGAGCACGTTTGCAAACAAAAATTTACTTAAGTAACTTTTACTTGTTTCTAAGCATAGCCAAACATGGTGAATGTGGAAAAAAGTGTTAGGGAAGATAATTTTACATCAATAAAGTTGTCTTAATTTTTTAAGAAATTGTTAAAAACTTGAGTTCATCTGGTAAAAAATTAATGCAGTAAAAAAGTTAACTGCCTGTTAGTTTCATATAGCAATAACATTATGTTCAAAGCAGCATTAGTAGTACTAGCTAGTTGAGAATACATATTTGGAGGGAGATTTGCATGTATAAAGTATCAAGAGAATGACTTGACCTTTTTTTATGAGGCGTTATACACAATTATATATTAAAATAATTACTTATAATTATACAAGCATTAATATTTGCTTATTTGATTGGTACACGAGAATTGAACGTCACTGCAGAAGACATTGAAATTAATTTACCAAGAATTGCAGGTGACCATGGAGAAGTTGAAGGCCAGGCTCAATCATCTAATGCAGTAATACCTCCATGGATGCTCCAACATATGCATGAATCCAACAAGGGATAAGAGCATGTTTGGTTGTACTCAAAAGTTACTTTTCTGAAAGTATGTGTGCGCACATATACACTTTCCGAAAAAGTAACTTTTTGAGTTACATTTAAGCACAATCAAAGTACTAAGACTTGTGTACATATTTATCCATAATCATGCTTCCTATGGTTGACAGCTATTAGTGCGACTTGTAAGGAGTGTTGATCTCGACAACCTGATAATAAGTGATAGTCGAGATTATTTATTTCAGCGCTTTTAAAATACTGCATGGGTAATAAATTGTACTGTAATTTAATATTGTACTGTATATTGTAAAAATCACAATGTAATATGCTCTATATCTACTAGTTTCTTAATTATTTGTTAGCTTAGTTAAAATAGGGTAGGAATGGCAAAATAGCTCCGGCTCGGTCCGGAAAAAGCCCGTGAGCCTAAAAAATAAAAATGAAAATGAAAAACTTGTCCGTCAATTCTTTTTTTTTTTTTTAGTTGTACTTTTTTATAAGTTAATATTAATATTTAGTTATTATTTATAATACGTATAAATTGCATAAATATAAAATCTCTTTAAAAAAAATTTAGATTTGTCACGGTTCAACTCATTAAGGCCCGAGCCGAAAGCTCGGATCGAGTTTAAATTTTTTGACCGAGCTTTTGCTCCACTCGGCTCGAACTAGAAAAAGCTCGAAGTATTTTTACTCGAGTCGACTTGAGAAAAAAGTTTCGACTCGTGACTCGATTTGTTAACCCCCCTAAAATAGAGATTTGTCTCGTACTACAAACAAACATAAGAAACGATATAAAAAGTAAATTAGAAACTTCCAACATGTCATTGCAACTCAATAGCTCTCCATGTGACAAAAGAGAGTATTAAATTGGATGTTTTAACTATAAAGAGTGTCGTCACAACTATTAGCCTCCGTTGGATACACTTTATTTTCATGGATTTTTTAATTTTTGTAGTGTTTGATAGGTAAAATTTACCTCAAAAAAATTTTTCCACATTTTTGAAGAAAATAAATTCTTGATATTTTGGTTGGAAAAAAATTCTTAAGTGTTTGATAGGCAAAAAAATTTT
>CAIGRH010157794.1:0-11712 GCA_903798295.1 Fraxinus nigra | reverse complement strand
AGATAAACCTCATTTTTCTAAGTTCAGAAATCAGAGCAAGAATCAATCTAAATCTAAATTACAGCCTAGGAAATGCTATTACTGTGGGAAGACAGGACATCTAATCAAAGATTGTTTTAAAAAGATCTCTGATATGAAAAATAAACATAATTCTAATGGGTTTGCTGTTGTTGCATGTAGAAATGAACATGATATTCAAGGGGTTGTCCTTGTTAACACCACTAATAGAAACCCAAAAGAATGAGTTCTTGATTCTAGCTGTACTTTCCATATGTGCCCTATTAGGGATTGGTTTACTGAACTTATTGATCAGAATAGAGGGCAAGTTCAAATGGAAAATGATATGAGTTGTTAGATAAAAGGAATAGGAAAAGTGAATCTTCAAATTGATAAAAACAAGATACTTGAACTTAATAAAGTCAGGTTTGTTCCCGAACTGAAAAGGAATCTTATTTCCTTAGGTGAATTGGATGAAGACTATGATATAAGAATTCACAAAAGCTTCATAAAGCTCCATCAAAATCATAAAGAAATGATCTCTTTGCCTAAGATTAATGGTATATATACCATGTATAGTGAACCTTTAGTAGGATACGGCTCAGCTGCTGTTAATTCTAAATTTGATAAGTCTTTAATCCGACACAAATGACTTGGCCACATGTCTGAAAAAGGGTTAACAATTTTGAATAAACTTGGATATTTTGGAAAAGACAATTTTGAAAAACTCAGTTTCTGTGAAGATCGTGTCTTTAGAAAACAGAATAAACTTCCTTTTAAAACTGGAGTCCATAAATCTACTTTAATTTTGGACTATTTACATACTGACCTGTGGGGTCCAGCATCTGTGAATACCCTGAGTGGTTTCAGATTCTACTTACTTATAGTAGATGATTTTTCAAGAAAATATATGGACTTTTTTTTGAAACATAAATCTAACACTTTTCAAAATTTTAAACAATGGAAATTGATTATTGAAAATCAAATCAATAAGAAAATCAAAGCACTTAGGACTGACAATTGCCTTGAATTCTGCAATCTGGAATTTGATTCCTTTTGTAAGGAAGATGGAATTTTAAGGCATAGGACTGTGACATACACCCCACAGCAAAATTGTATTGTTGAGAGGATGAATATGACCTTATTGGAAAAGGTCAGATGTACGATTCACAGTTCTGGTCTTCCAAAAAATTTTTAGAAGGAAACTTTAAAGACTGCTACATACATCATTAACAGAAGTCCTTCAAGTGCCATTGATTTTCAAATCCCCGAGAAACTGTAGTTTAACAATGTGCCTGATTACAATAGACTTAAGGTTTTTGGATGTGCTGCATATTCTCATCAAAATGAAGGAAAACTTGAACCAAGATCTTTGAATTGTATCTTCTTGGGGTATGAGGAAGAAACCAAAGGGTATATACTTTGGGTAAAATCTAAGAATTGGTTTCAAATTATTATCAGCAGAAATGTAATCTTTAATGAAAATGATTTCCTTTGCAAGACTATATCTGAGACAGAATCTGAAAAATCTGCTCCTATAATTGAAACCATTCTTGAAAATCAAACTGATAATCATAATTATTTGATTGAGGTGGAATCTACTCAGCCTGAAGCAAATCAGGATCTAAGTGAACATGATGTTGAAACCGAATCTACTAATCCTTCTCTAGCTGACTACCAACTGACTAGAGACAAAGATAGAAGGACTAGAATTCGTTCCACTAGGTTCAATATTGATGTTTTTGTTACTCTTTTCATTGCCCTTAACTCTCTGTATTATGAACCTTCCACATTTGAAGAAACTGTCAACTGTCTTGAGTCTAAATTTTGGAAAGAAGCCATGAATGAGAAAATTGAAAAAAAAAAAACTTGGATTTTGGTTAATAAACCTGAAAATCAAAAGGTTGTTGACTGTAAATGGATTTTTAAAATCAAAGAAAGGGATTCTAATATAGGAGATAAAAGATATAAATAACGACTTGTTGCAAAAGGTTTCACTCAAAAGGAAGGAGTGGACTACAATGAGATATTTTCTCTAGTTGCCAAATATACCTCCATTAGAATTCTGCTTGCTCTTACTGCTCATTTTAACTGAAAACTTGATCAGCTTGATGTAAAAACTGCCTTTTTGAATGTGGATCTTGATTAGACCATCTATATGAGACAGCCTGTGGGGTATGATGTCAAATCTAATACTCACAAGATTTGTTTGTTGAAAAAGTCTCTTTATGGCTTGAATCAAGCTCCCAGACTATGGTATAAAAAGTTCAATTCTTATATTCAGACCTTAGGTTTTGTTAAAAGAAATTATGACTCTTATCTCTTTTTCAAAGGGTCTGAAGGACCTGAATCTATTTACTTGTTTTTATATGTTGATGATATGTTACTTGCCTGTCAAAACAAATCTGAAATAGATTTTAGTAAATCAAAACTAAAATCTAAGTTTGAAATGAAAGATCTAGGACAAGCTAAAAAGATTCTTAGCATGGGAATAGAAAGGAAGAAAACTGATTGCATTTTGTGTTAAAGACAATGTGTATACATAAAGAAAATACTTGAAAAGTTTTCTATGATTGACTATAAACCTGCTTCTTTGCCTATTGCCAATTGTTCGTATAAAACCTGCAAGTGTACGGGTTCATTGTACAAGTAATAATTATAATGAGAGAGTTATCGTACCACATGGAATAAGGTTCAATTCCAATATATTTGATATATTTAAATTCGTTTTTGTAATCAAAAGGAGATTGGTGAATTTTGTAACTAGACTTGTAAAATCAATAAAAACTTGGTTAAAAATCAAATGAATGAACGTATTGGATTTCAGACTCCACTCATCAATTCTTAATTCTAATTCTCAATCAGTGATAATTATCTCAATTCCAGCAATTGCGACGATTGAAAATTCTACTTTTATTTATTATTCTNTCACACACGCATTGATATTTAGGATTCTCATATATGATCGCACACGCCATAACTATTATTCCTAATATTTATTGTCCGTACGTTCCAATAACAATATTCTACCTATCATGAATTTTCCAACACTACGAATAAGGAACTTATCGTCCTAATGGTGCGCAAACATCAAAACAATTTAATTATGCACATTAATGGAATCACAATACAAGAATTAATATAAAAACACAAAGTATTGAATTAAAATTAAGAATCAACCAATTTTGTCATCCATCCATACAAGGGTTTTAGCCTAGCATGTTAATATATAGATTACAAAGAAAATAAAAGAAAGACATCACCTGAATCATTAACAATGAAGAAATTCTGGAAATCTTCAACTTTTGCTTTTAAATCAGGATCCAAGCAATGTGTTCTTCCTTGTACAATGTAAAAATTTCCTTTTTCTTCTCCATAGTAGGCTTAGAATCCCCCCAAAATTAGGTCTCGACCATTGTCCTCTTATTCTGAACGTCTCTTTCTTTAAATACGACGCCCAAGATAGCAATTCAAAACTTTCCAAACACAAAATAAAAAAACATAATTTTCCTGAAATTGACCCATGCGTACGCATGGGTCTAGATGTGTGTACGTACAATGCTATAAAAGTGGTCTCAGTTTGTGAGAATTGAAATTGTGCATGCGCACGCCCTGAAGGCTGGTGCATACGCATGGTTCAATGTTTGGGGTTGGTCCATGAGCTTCCTCATGTATATGTCTTGGTTCTTTTCCAATATTTCTCATCCCGTTCACTAATCTTTAATTCCAATTGACTCCTAACATTTTCAAATCATCGTTTTGCACTCCGATTCAACTTTTGGATTTGATTCGATCAAGCCCTTTTTCCACTTATTTTCCTTACTTCCGCATATTTCATTGATAGTTACCTACAAACAATATATACATATGATTAAGCCATGTTTCATCAAATTTGTCAACAAATAATCAATTTTAATGGCTTAAATAATTGTATAAAATACACTTATGATCAATCATTTCAAATTATCTAGTGAACAGTCACCTAAAACTGATGAAGAGTTTAAGAGAATGGAAAACATTCCCTATGCTAACACTATTGGATCTATTATGTACCTAATGGTCTATACCATACCTGATTTGGCTCATGGAATAAGTATTCTAAGTAGGTTTATGGCTAATCCTGGTGAGACACATTGGCTGGCTATAAAGTGGATGTTAAAATACTTAAAAGGTTCTACTGAATTAGGTAGGTTTGTTGTTTAAAAAATGTAATGAAGACATTGTTTTGAAAGGCTACACTAATTCGGATTTTGCTGGAGATTTAGATAAAAGAAGGTCTACCTCTTCTTATGTTTTCACTTTGTGTAATGGCTGCATTAGTTGAAAATTTCAATTGCAAAACTTGTTGCCTTGTCTTCTACAGAGGCAGAATATATAGCTATCTGTGATGCTGTCAAGAAAAGTCTTTAGTTGAGAGGGTTACTAAGTGAAACTGGTTTTGTGAATAATTCTGTTAAAATTTATACTGACAACCAGAGTGCTATACATCTTAGCAAAAATCTTATGTATCATGATCGAACCAAACATGTTGATATAAAGTTTAACTTTGTGAGGAACATGGCTGAAAAAGGTCTAATTAGTCTAGAAAAATCCCAACTGAATTCAATCCCTTTGGTTTGGGAACCAAAGTTCTGCATTTGAATAAATTCAAAAACTACTTGAAAATCCTAAACATTACTGAATTGCAATAAGTTTAGAATAATCAAGTAGGGTTGTTTGTGAATAAATACTAATTTTTTCTATTTTTATTTTTACAGGTTAAATAAGAGCAAATGATACATAATGGTTCTCTAATACTTATAAGTCACCAAGAATTGTTCAGCAAGATGGAGATTGTTATATGCTTTGGGCTGCCTCAAATTCTTGGCCAAGTCTGTTGGTGTTGGGCCTATCTTAGAACCAGATCCTTGGCCCGGCCCAATGTTATTACTTGGTGGTTAAAACGTGTTTACACTTTACACGCCTCTATTATTTTCTTGGTCTTATGATCTGGCCTTACACTTGGCTAGATCTCCACCGTCTAATGATTGACTCTTGATCTTATTGCCTTAAGTCATTCTCGAAGCTTCATTTGGGGTTAAACTGTTCAGTGTTTTTGAGGTGTTTTCTCTCTATGTGTTAGGGTTCATCTCTCTTCTGTCGATTTTGTAAATCTTAGTGATTTCTTGTTTAATCTCTGTATATTTCTGAGTGATAAGGCAGACACTGCATTTGATGTATAAACTGTGAGATTGTGTATATTTTGGGTGATTTGAGGCGATTGAAATCGTGAAGAAATCTCTGAATTCTTCATACATTGTAATTCTTCTTGGTGATTTTAGTGGAACTAGAACTTAATCCCTTTGTGTGGATGCTCAATGGGTGAGTAGACATAAGGCTGAACATTTGGGCCTTTTGGGCGAAAAACCCCTATGTTCTTTATTTTTCTCGCGATTTACTGCTTTGTTTTGTGTTCTTTGTGAACTCTGGGACCAACATGATGATACAAACCAAGACTACGGATTAACAGAGTACTGGTGGAAGGATTGAATTCCAATCGTGGGTTCTTTATTTTGGTTGGAAGATAGAGACATAATTTCAAGGCTTGCAGGTTTTGGCTCTGATACTACGAAAATTTTAATAGAATAATTAGAATTGAAATCTCTATTATAATTCATTGATATTCAACTACTTACATACAAAATACAGGACAAATCTTATATGGAAATCAATGATTATAGGAGCTATAAAAGGTTAAATCAAATTTGTAAATTGTTTGTTATCTATACATATTTGATGCAGATTTCTCCATCAATATATCAGTAATATTGATTTGCTTAATTCTAGTGATTGATTGCTTCATTGCCACCATCAATGGGATCATTGTCTTCATCAGTATTTACTGCTTCATTACCAAGATTATTGTGATAATTTCCTTTGACGAAATCCAGTTACAATTATTCTTTAAACAATGTACGCATTTGAAAATAATCGACTCTTTTTATGTAATAAAAAATCTTCACTAGGCTAGGAGACCGTTTTCAAAGTTAGCAAATGCATAGATATACAAGAAAATTTGAAAATAATAATAATAATAATAAATTGCAGACTTGATTTTTACTGGTCTAAATTAATTGTTTCTTACACCTCACGAGTAAACTGTGAAATTACGTGCCAAGCAAGCAACTAATAATCGAGAATATGTTGGCCATGCTTAATCCGTGATTGCTTTTTTCTTGAGCTGCACGTCTTAGTTTCTTCTTTGCCCTGCACACACTGTGACAACCCATTAAAAGATACAAATTTGATCTTCTAGATTTTCAAGCTCGTCTATGTAAGGTACGTGCTCGATTTTATTATGAAGAAACAGTGAAAGGAAAGCTTCATGTTGGCATGAAGCATGGAAACATCTAAGGCATTAGTGCTTTCTCAGACCCATTTTTGAAACCAAAACTCTTCAAAAACTATATATGTAGAAACTCCAAAAAAACTTCATACTTTTTAATATTTTATTACAATTGGAAAACTTTTGATCAAAATATTTGACTTTCCATGGGGTTTCAACTAGGAACTATCTTAATAGTTAATTCTCGGTTTCAACAAATAAATTAAACAATGTGGCTTTTCTATATTACTTCTTCGAAAAATAGCATTTTTAATTGAAATCGTGCTTGGCTACCACATTCTTTTGACATCTTGGATGACATAATGACTATTTAAAAAATAGTCAACACTGTCATCCAATCATTTTTTGCCACTACATAATCTGTTATCCAAGATGTTAAATTCATCTGGCAAAACAACATTATTCTTCTAATTGTCATGTCGTATTTCATTTTCTCGTTTCCGTGCAACTGAGGGGTTGGGAAAGCGAGAAAAAAATGCATGGACAAATGACGCATACCTTGGAATCAAAGGCCTTCTCTGCAGCACTGGACACAGAGTGGTGGCTGTTTTCTTATATCACAATAACAACAAGCTATATCGCAATTATTATTACAACCTATGGATGAGGTAAACAAATAGTAAGTTTCATCATCTACTTATTCTTGCATGTCATTTGATATAAAGAATTCAAGATAGAAAACTGAAATCTAGTCTAAAAAGGAAAGGTTGAGCAACTTAACCTGTTACGGTGACATATTGATATGATTCCAGAGTTTTGAGCATTTATCAGAGTACTGGCTTGAATACCAGATGTGAGATGAATAAAGACCATGAATATTAACAGACGAGCCACACCCGACTTCATTGTTTTAGTTACATAGAAGCTCAGGAAGTTACAAAGGAAGCTTCGAGCTTGAATCGAATCTGTCTGTCTACTTACTTTGATGTTCAATTAGCTTCTTGGTTGGTGAAATTTCTCACGCTGTTCACACTTATATAGGTTTTTCTTAAGATTTTAGATAAATATATGCTACTAACTCCTTCTGCGTGAACCAAAAACTATAAATAGGATTTCTATTATATGTACTTGTTACTTTCAATGGGTCATCCAGAAACCGTGTAAATATAAGAATTGGCAAATTCCAAATGCATTTGCATTTAGGGCATATACTTAAAAGGGTCATACTGACCATATGAGACAAGGAAATGCCTATCCAACTTTAGCAGGTATTCAGTATTCCTGTTGAACTCTCGATCCTGAAGTAGATGTCAGCACACTGACTCACCCTGCTATTAAGATGGTCAGGCACAGGGTCGGCAGTGCCGGACAGGGCACAGAACCTACGAATCTCTATTGTGCCAGAACTCGCTGGGGTTGGCATAATCCTACAAAAATGTTTTGGCAAGAGGGTGCACTATGACAGCTCAGAAGTTTAAGCCATGAGAACATTATCTGTGTGATTTTTCTGTTATAAACAATAACAATAAATTGTCGAATAAGCAGAGAATATTTTCATTGAATTATACCAAAGGAAACTAACAAAACAATCCAGCTCAAATTACATCGACGAATCACTAATAAGTATTTTTACACGATAGCTTGTAAATCTAGTTTTTAGAACAATGACCTCAAACTAAGGTACACGATGGATATGACAGAATTAGAAAATTACATTAAGTGCATAGATTATTTCCCTGTAATACTCAACCGGCCCTTCAACATAATCATGAAGAAAAATCAATTTCCATCATCATGTTTCCCAGGAACTCAAGGAGTAGTCATCTCGAGTTTCTTGATGTTCTGGATTTGCTTCCCGGGATTCAGTCCCTTTGGGCAAGCTTTAGCACAATTCAGAATTGTGTGGCAGCGATATAGCTTGAACTCATCGTTTATTGCTTCAAGGCGCTCCTCCGTATATTCATCACGACTGTCCATTATCCATCTTATTGATTGGAAGCCACAGTCAAAGAAAAAAGGGGTCAATTAGAGAAAATTGCAGGATAATTACGGTGTACATACTATTAAACATCATACCAGTTCAATCACCCATAGTGCCAAATTTTGTTTTTTGTTTTTTGTTTTCTGTGGATTGAGGAGTGGAGGTGAAGGGAGTTGGATAAGTAGAGATGCAAAATAAGTTGATTGAGGCATTATGTGATCCTCGGTAGATCTAGACACCAAACAGAGAAATAATAACCAATTTATATATCAGTTGAATATATCAGGCATTTTTTACTATAAACTCAGTGCAGTCAACAATAGTTTATAGACTTCTAATTTCAAAAACATATAATGAAGAATTAGTAACAGACTAACAGCACAGGGCACAAAACTGGGAAGGAAACCAGATCCCAACTTAGAATGGCCCCATCAGTTTTTTGAGTCCTTATCATTGTTCACAGACATCACTGTTTAAACAGAAGTTCTAGAAAACCCCTGGTTTTAACTCATCGTAACGCTCAAATGATTTCTACCAAAATTATAGGCAAAGCATTAGAGTCAAATTTTAAACCTTACTCAAATCTTCTTTCATTCCTTTCGATTGTTTCACATCATCTTGAATCTTACTTGTAATTTCTCAATACCAAAATGGAAAGAAAGAATCCTACAATGCAGCTCACTTCTCTCAAGAGCCAGCTATTAAATGCTTCGTATATAGTACAAATGTTTCATAGAAATAGTAACTTGTTCTAATACGAGGAAAAAAAATTGTATAATCCTCTGACGGGTTTGGTTATAACTTATAACATATCAAACTGAAGATAATTCAAGAAAAAAAATATCAAGATAACCTTAAATCTTGCATATTTTTAAACCAGAAAATCTTAATGAAATAAGTAAAATTCACGCCTTGATTATCTCTCTCTCTCTCTTCATTAGGGCAACTACACAATTTTCAGAACAAGCTATTCATGGAATGCTTTTGGCAATGGCTTGTTGAGTATGTTACATTAGATGGAACTAAGCCCCAATTTGACAACCATTATTTCAAAAGTCTTTTTTTGCGTACTCATTTTCAACCTCACATTCACGCTAAAACATATACTTCATGTAAATCCAAATTTTTTCCATATTTCTAAACAACACACACTCCCAAACATCACAATTCAAAACTTTGTTTTTCCTAAAAAATGGTTGTCAAACAGGGGCTAAATAGGATTAATGAAGAAAACTATCAAAATATTTCAACCTAAGAGAATGTTAGTTAAGGTAAAAGTTACTTTTAAATAAATTTGTTTATCCGGCCTCCCCTCCCCCCCCTTCGCTTGCTTTATTTGAACAAGAAATAGCTTTGCTTGCTCCATGATATTTGTTCTATATTGCTCTTTCAATTTTGATCAATAAAAATATTCTTAATTAATTTACTTCATTTCTTGAAAGTAAACTTTTTTAAGCTCAGCAAACAATCTTTCTGTTAAAACCTTCCTACGTATAACAATCCATCCTACAAAAGATTTAGCTACCAATAAATTTTGCTCTTAAACGAAAACTTCGTAAAAGGGGAATAAACTGTTACCGGTTGGCGTGAAGGAGGGCAGCCGGACCGAGGTAAGACTCGGGGTTCCACCAGTAGCTCGGACATGACGTGCTACAGCAGGCACACAAAATGCACTCGTACATACCATCAAGCTTCTTCCTGTCCTCCTTGCTCTGCAAAATCTCCTTCCCTGGAGTCTGCGGCGGGTTCTTCCTCTTCAGCCACGGCTCAATCGACTTATACTGGTTGTAAAAATTGGTCATATCAACCACAAGATCCTTAATAACAAACATATGCGGCAAGGGATTGATCATGGAGGATGATCCCGACGAGATTTTCGTCAGACACGCCAATCCATTCCCTCCATCAATGTTCATCGCGCACGAACCGCATATACCCTCCCGGCAGGAGCGGCGAAAGGTCAGAGTTGGATCAATCTCGTTCTTGATCTTGATTAAGGCGTCCAATACCATCGGTCCACATTCCTTAAGATCGACTTTGAACTCCTGTAGCTTGGGTTTATCCGGATTGTCTGGGTTCCATCGGTAGATTTGGAAGGTCTTCAGGTTGCTGCCGCGGTTGGACTCGGGCTCCGCCGCGGATGCAAAAGCACGTTGTAATATCATTCTCGCAGCCGGAGATGTCGCTGGAACCCTATTAATCGCTCGTCGGAGCAATCCAGTAGCCATTGGTGGAATTCTTGAGTGGCGGATTGGTGGAATAACGGAATTGGGTCTGCGTTTATAAGAAAAGGCGTTAGGCGGTAATTGAAAGGTGGGGCCGCAGAAGGGTAGTTTGGGTAAAGCGATGACGTGGTGGAATATGAACGGTGGGGACGAAATGAAGTAACGTGGTTGGCTCGTGGAGCATATATTCTAGTTTGTGAGGAGTGAAACGTCGCCGTTTTGGTAGCGTAATTTGTATTTGATTTTGATTTTGATTCTTCCTGTGAAATGTAGAAATAACTAACTTTAAGATATGGGACCGGATTACAATCAACCCTCTTATGGTTAAATTTAAATATCTCTGTTATCTACGACGACGATGACGACGACTTATCATTTCTCTTCGCATGTAACTCATATAATTTAATATTTTATTCGCCGCACTATATCACAATTCAACTTATGTCGTAAATTTTAGTTCGTGCTTCGTATCACCTATATCTTTTTGGTCAACTCTTACCAAGCCCTGTTTACTCCCACTTTTGTTGCCAGCTCTTAAGTTTTTAACCTTCCCAAGCTTAAGTGGTGACTATATTTTCGATGCAATCAAAGGAGTTCACAGATCTAATAAAAGATAAAGCTGCTTGATAATAGATTTGGCACATAGTTATCAGACCCGATACGAAAAAAGTTATCGGATGATTGCATTAGTGGTTCAACTGGTGGATCGGTAATTTCATCTGTGGGTTATTGCTAAATTGTATTTTTAATTTTTAAAACAAAAAGATAACACACACACACACACAGATATTATAGTCACCATAGCGGTCAAGGTTCTCATGTTTCTTACAAGGAAGCATGGGTTCATAACTCTTTATGCAAAATTGATATAAAATTTTGTTTTGGAGTTTGGAACAATTTGATAAAAAATAGTTCATGTTGAACCGATTTCGATTTCAACTGAAACTCATCAAGCTTAAGGTAGTTATGAACCGCTCTAACCAGTTATGGATCAATTCCTTTATAAATGGACCAAATATTGCTATTGGGATCATATTATTGTTCGCTTCAATGGCTCTTGGGCCAAAATGGCCAGTCCGATCCGATTTTAATAACCATGATTTGACTTCAGATGGTCGTTGCCAATTTTTAGTATTTGACTCCTTGTGGTCCTGATGCACATATTAGGAGCAAAAAAATATTAT